>JXSR01S000086.1:3986-17253 GCA_000969725.1 Ophiothrix spiculata
CCATCTTTTTGGTTGGCATGACTTGCGATACCGATGCAGCAAAACCACACTATTTCATAAACCTGTAAGTACAAACCAAGTTGCCGTTTAACAAACATCAACCAATATGACCATACAGGGAAATAAATTAGTCCATATTTTTGAATCATACTGTTACATATCCAATCTTGCTACTTGTAGTCAAAATCTATCCATGTGGTAGCAACAAAACTAGCCAAAAAGAATCCCAAAATCATGCATGATGGATTCATGCACAAAATATATCAATACACAGTGATTTGGTCTTCCTAATCAATCATTGTGTTGGTCTCTTACACATGACAAAAACACCAGTTCACAATGTTGTAGAATACAAGGGATATGCTATGGATCTTGTAATAGAGTCTGATTTCTTGAGTTGTACTTCCAGGTTGACAAAGTATCATGATAGTTGTCTGGCACCACATGACAGCAAATTGTCGTTTTGACTCAGGGGGGGGGGGGGACTCAAGTTTGGTTTTGGTAGGGGTGTGCCGCTGGGAAATTTGAAGTACCACCCATGTATATACCAATTTTCAAGAAAAATGGACCCATCAATATACCAAATTCCCTAAATTTTGAGTCAAATTTATACAAAAAAAGAAATTTTCTCCAAAAATTTATGCTAATTTGGCGCAAATTTCCTGATTTTTGTTTGATATTTAGAAAAAAAATCCAAAATTTGCGCTATTTTGGCGCAAACTTTGGAAAAAAGACCCATTAAAATACCACATTTTGCAAAGAAAAAGGACCCATTGGCATACCAGACAGCCTGATTTTGCTACCCAAGTTTGCGGCACATCCCCGTAGTCACTTTTGTACTAAGTACCCCCCCCCCCCCCCCCGGTGTTTGACTCCATGTAACTGTTTGTGGTCTGGCACCAAATGCAAAGCAATTTGAGCGGTATCTGATCCGTTCACTCCACCAAAGTGTTCACCAGTATATATACAACAAAGTATAAAGTCTTTAAAGGCATAGCACAGAATCAAAGCACTCTCTATTTCGTTCAAATTCATTAGTATAAAATATTGCATGGATATATCCATAAGGGACTGGCCTAGATCTTGATATCCATAATAATTTATTTCTATGCTTATTAACTTGGTGACATTTTAGAAATGAATAAAAATATCAGCTTATTTTACTTGTTACTGGTCACTTTAAATACCGTGGGAAAACAGATGATTTTTAAAATAGTTTTAGTTTCTTAAATGGTTTTAGCAACTGTAGGTTAAACTGTCTGAAACATTTACTGTAAAAGAGGTAATTTTTGCAAGGTTTTTATTTTTGCGAATAGACATCAAATCGGGAAAATAAAAACTCGCGAAAAGTACCTTTTGTACTAGGTTTCTATTGTAATGACATCAAAACCCCTAAATTAAATCCTCGCCAATTCCCGTGAAAATATTGACTTAATACAATATTTTTTTTTAATCAAATTGATTTTCTTTGTAAACATTTTAGATTAATTAGTTTGGTAAGGCAATTCATTTGGGGACAAGCATTTTGGGGAAACAAAACTTAGTTAATAGATCCATCATGAATGATGTTCATCAATATCTGATTTTAATAGCCAATCTTATTTCTATAAATGTTTTTGATTTCCACACCCTTTATTGCTTGAAAAGAACAATTTCAATTTTGAAATCTAGGCTAGCCCCCTGAAGATGCATTTCAGCAAAATTGATTGGCTTCCAACATTACACTATGCCTTTAAAACCCTCCGACAATTAATGAAACTCATACTGGTTCTTCGGTGACTGCATAAGTGCCAACATTGAGTCACTCCGTAACGGCGTATAGTTGATAGTATCAAGATTGGATGTAATTACGGAGTCCGTATACATGGCTACAGGTGACGACATATCCTGAGGCATGCTTAATGTCGTATAACGATTAGCCATCATGGGGTCAACTGACATATAGTTAGCCTGAGCTGAGGTAATAGGCTGTTGGGATGACATATTAGCCAATTGATAGTTTTGTTGTTGCACATAACGTGATGAGCCCTCTACGGCGACAAAATTTGACGATGTAATAGGATAGCTCATCGATGTTGTGACGTCACATGGTATTGATCCTGAGGAATACATAGGTTGTTTGTTTGGCACCATGGGAGGCGGCATCATCTCAACGCTGGTGGCGCTGTACGTTACTTTTGGAGTGTCGTCTCTCATTGTCATGGTGGAGACTCGGCCTTTTTCTGATGGTACTGGACCGGAATCATCATTGGAACTAGGTACTGCTGCCAGCAAACCTAGGGATAAAAAAAGGTAAAATCAGTCAAATGTCCATCAAATTGTGTATGACTTGGGTTTTAAAGGTGGTAGGTATGTCAGGCACGAAGCGCCAAAATTAGGGTCAAGTGAACCGGTTTTCGGTAAAAATTTGACCTTTTTGGGTGGGGTATAAAGAACTGAAATTTTGGCCAAAAATAGCCTTCTAAGCTGAATATTTTGCATTTTCCGATCAATATTTGCAGTTTCAGCTAAAATTTTGTATTTTTCCTCAAAAAGGGATCTAAAGAACTGAATCATGCTGAAAATGGAGATCTAGTGAGTGGCCTGAAAAAGGGGTCTTGACCACCGGATAAAGGTATCCTGCTCACAAATATGAATGCCCCCCCTCCCCCCCGGATGGTTACTAACCTGGTCCAATGTACTGTGAGATCTCTTGGTATACCTTCTTCATCTTTTCTAGGTTGACATGACTAGCCTCTGCATGATTGACCATTGGATATGGGTAATCTGTGCCTAGAAATAAAAAAAAAGTATAAGAATTGTTAGAAATTCCCGGGAATCCTGTTCCCGCTAAGGCCTAAAAAAATAATTGTTTGATTGGCGTATCATAGAAAAAAAAATAGGGTAGGTAGGTCGGATTTAAAAAAAAAAATAATTTTTTTAAGTACATACAAGAATACAAAATATACGACACTTATTCAAAAACATCTTCACTTTTTCTGTAACACATCTTTTATTTGTCATTTTGAATGTCCAGCATTTGGGGCCCCCATGAATCGATTCCCATTAAATTTGGGATTTTGAGGTTTTTTACCATGCTCAAAGAAATAAAAATATTTAGGGCTGGCGGTAAAAATAGGGTCGGTCGGGTTACGCCAATCAAACAATTTTTTTATGCCTAAGGACGACTCTGTCCCGGGAAGAGAAAAAGCTTAATTGAATCCTGAAAATGACTTACAAAACGCCAGCAACATAAAATGACTAAATACTCACATGTGAGATGTTTAAAAAAGCTTGAAAAGCATCCCATTTGTGGGCCTGTTAGGTTATGAACAAGATATGTTCTTTTCAAAACATGTTTTGAGGACTAAGACTGCAAGATGGTGTTGAGTTTATGTAGCTTCCATTCAGCATTTTTTACAGACTTTTATTGTCTTTGATTATAATCTACAGCACTAAAATTCACGAAATTCACAACCTTATACCAGTACATTACTATTAATAAGATGTCGTCTTAGGTTTATTCATCTTTCTGATATGCCTACAACACTTATAGATTAATGACTGCGTTTTACTTGACGAGAGTGAAATTGTACAACAATAATGCACCGCGTGCTGAAGTTGTAGTTGTCCACACTCACGAGGTGCAGCCGAGTGAGTTGGACGACATTGACTTCAGCACAAGGTGCATTATTTTTTTACAATTTCATGAGCGCCAAGTAAAGACCAGTTATGAATCTAATTCATACACGACAATGATTAGAATAAAATTGCAAAGAAATTAAACAGCATAATTATTTTAAAATGTGTTTGCTATTTCAATAAAACATAGAAAATACAACCGTCCATCGTCAAAGAAATCAAAACTCACTTACCAATTACGCACTTGGCTTGTTCCTGAATATCTGCTGGCGCTGTCCACGGCTCAAATATATATTCTTTGGGGTAGTCTTTCAGAAGGGGAACATATTTTCTGTGAACACAAAAAAATTATCCTGTTAATTTCTGTTCTAATTTCCTTCAGTGGTAAATCATCACTATGTTCGCAATAATGCTTGTTTCCTACTATTATCTGTATACTTATCTTGCGAAAAAGATAATAAAGGGGCTCAATCTGTACTTTGCAGATCTAGATACATCTAAATTAAACTGGACTTCAGCAAATGAACCAATGATGAGCTTAGTTGCATTTTTTCCACACGCACAGTGTGCACACCATAGCATGTCAATACGCACAACTGGAGGCAAGTCAAATTAACGCACAACCGTGTGAACACAATCTGCACTTAGGAAAAATGTACATGAATCTGGATGTATCTAGATTTGCCACTCCCGTGTGGAGAGCCATAATATTTTGGTATTTTTAACTGGCAATCAATGACACATATTTATTGAAATAAATTACTAGGATGCAATGGGTCTCTCTTGTATGTATTTGAAAATTTGAAAGACCCCAATTGGACCATTTTGAAATTTTATTAAATTTGTCTAGGCTTTTCTCATGGTAATTCAAAGTTGAATACAAAACCCCCAATCAATGAAAAAAAGCCATGCTTGGGTCAATGGGGAGAAAAAAAGTTAAATTGAGAACTGTCAACAGTATGAGTGTGCCCTAGATTGATAGGGACTCTTACCTGACATAGTCGCCACTCGGATCTGTTCTTTTGCCAAATTTGATTGGGCAATAACAATGAAAGAAATGCTGATAGAATGAGCTACACGATAACCAGATCCAGTTGCCTGCGTTCACACTCCAATCAGCTTCCAGCAGATACTCATCAAACACCTGCAACAAAATCACAAACAAGGGATCACCATTAGGCCTGAAAAAATGTTAATTTCCTGGAAAGCAACGTAAAAATTCCTGCTGTTCTTACATGTTAATTTCCCTTCACAAGGCCACATTTCCCACCAAAAAGAGCAAATTTCCCAGCAAGGAGCTTGCTGAAATGCCCGTTTTTTCCCCACCTTGATCACCACAGAAGAGGCTGCAAGTATTATTACAATATAAGCTTGATCTTCTTTTGCGACCAAGTTGGGGCACTTGAGAAAATTTCCCAGAGGCACGAGGCACGTCCCTACCCAAACCAAATTTGTGCTCCCCCCCCCCCCCCCCCCCCCGGCCACTGGTGCACTTGAGAATGTTGATGTCACCTCAATGTTATATTAACCATGGCAGACAGTTTTATCCTGAGGCCATAGATAGATTACACAACTTAACCAATATAATCACATAATTGTGACTCTGGGGGTTATGCTTTAAATTTTAGGAAAACTCTTACATTTGAAGTTGATACTGTTTGCAAAACCTGTTACAGGAACATTGGGGTACTTAATAAGCTGAAAATATTTCTACCACACAACACTTTGTAACAGTTGTATAACTTGTATTGTACTTTAGTGCTGCCCTACATAAACTACGGCCTCTTGCTGTGGGGGAATTGCAACAAAGGTTTAATCAATAAGGTTTATCATCTACAAAAACTGGCAATGAGAATAATTATAAATAGTATCTCCAACGAAACCCTTGTTTCCTGCACTAAATTGTCTTGACGTATTTGACATGTATTTTAAAGAAACCTCATTATTTATGTTTAAATATAGACACGGTTTGTTGCCTTCGTCTTTCGATAATTTGTTTACGTCAAACAGTGAAAACCACCAATACAACACACGCAATAAAAATGACTTTGAAATACCCATACATCGAATTAAAACAATATCAAGTATTGGACTGAAAACATGGAATAGCTTACCCAATCATGTCAAAAATGTTAAGTCAATAAGCCATTTTAAGAAAAATATTAAAGTTATGTTATTAAACTCAAATTGATTGTTATCCTTTTTGCTTCTCGTTGCATCTCCTCCATCTGTCAAGTTTATTTTTGTGTTTGATGGAAAATAATAAAATTTAAATTGAAAAAAATTGAAAAGTAACATGTCATGAATATTTATGAGGTGTAGACAAAATGTATATTACCTTCATGCCTTCCTCCCAGCTGATCCACAAATCCCCTCTGGTTAGAAAACAAGCTACAGCGTGCCTTGCAAGAGGGTGAATCCATCCCTCCAGTCGTAACTGTGTCATGATGGCATCTATCCATGGAAACCCTGTTTTGCCCTGTGATATAGCATATAAAACGAACCAAAAATTAACAATTTGCATAAATGAAAAGTTGTTGAAGCCATATATATGTATAACGTTTCAAGATATATATTGGATCATGCTTTAAAATTGATGAATTTGTAATTTGTCCACTTTACTTTTAAAAAAATACAGAATGTTATGCTATGGAACAAACTTTGTTCACAAAACCAAGATTTCATCAGGTTTAAATGAATGATAATACCGGTGTGTCCAAGATATTTTCCTTTGAGGTCTGGGGCGTCAGCATTGTTCAGAGAGGGGACATTGATGGCCAAAATCTTCCAAAAACAAAACGATTTGTACCATATTCATGAAAGAGTTTGTGCCCGTACCTCGCTTCCCTCGCTCAGATATGAATTGTGCAAAACCAACAGTGAATATGATCAGATGAACTCGTAAACAATTATGATGATGGAGTTTGACCAATTTTATTTGCCAAATCAGAAATATCATTACTGAAAATGCTGTATAGCCAATTACCTCTGTCCACCTTTCCAATGCTTCTTGATTCTTAGACCATGGTATCTGCACGCATATGGGGTTACCGACCATTGAGTCGAAGTTGGGGTTGTTGCATGCCACAGCAAAGAAGAATTCCCTCCACAGTAAATGTCCGTGAAGTGACAGCGGAATGTTGGTAGACTTCTTAACCTGTAACACCCAGGGTGGGTGGGTGGTGTGGAGTAAAAAGGAAAAGGGGGAAATGGACGAGAGGGGAAATCCGGTATTAGTATCAACACTTCAGTCTGCATTAAGTAAATACAGGTTTTTTTTATAATAAATTTTATTTGCACATTTAAAAAAAATAAAATCCTGAAGGAAAATAAAATAAAAACAAATTGGTTAGAGTTATAATGCATAATGTAAACATAACCTACCTGCTAGCAAAACATTAATGTATGCATAGCTATAACGGCTGATCACCCTGAATTGGTGAAACTTATGGCAAAAGATTTTCTTTTAGATCCAAGCTCAAAACATATGGACCTTAATTTTAGAGATTTTCTTTGAATAATATCGTATGCAAGGGCAAGCACATTTGAAAGAAAAAATCTTAATTGTTCAATTTTGTCAATATTAATAGAAGTAATCAAAATATTGATTGAATTATATCCGACATAATTGATTACAATTTGAAGATTATCATAAGAGAAATCTTGTTGAATCTAGTTGTCACAATTACGTTCTGATCAAAATATCTTTGGTCAGTTTGTACGAAATCAAAAGACTTGATAACTGTAAGTATGTGATAAGGAAAGCAGAAATGAAGAGATCTTGTTGAATTTTGCAAAAATGAAGTAATCAAAGAAATCAAAAATATTGATCAAAATATCAATATATCCACAAAATACCTTTTGATGAGTTTGCATGAGACTTACTTTATAACATTCAAAAAATATGAAAAAGAAAGCAGATTTGAAATGAAAATCTTACTGAATCTTGTTAAAATAATGTGTTAATTGATGTATCAAAATATTAATCGAATATCAAAATATGAACCATACTTGATATCTTGATTGGAGTTTGCATGAATTCGAAAGACTTAATTGATAACCATAAGACACATGAAAGACAACGTAAGAAGCGCATAGTTAACTTTTTTGAGAAGTGGGTTCTACAGAACAGGGGGTTGCCGACTTTGATCACTGTTTTTGTTCTATCACTGTCACATGCTCCAAGATATAAAACAAATCATTTGAACACAGATCAGTCATCAGTTGTCATGACGATCAGTCAGCTGAGCAAGATGGCAATTCCATTTTGCAGAATCAGTCAGTTGTCATGGCGATCATTGCGTATCAAAAAATTGAATGTCAGGAACGATAAACATTAAGAAACATTTGGTATTGACATTAGGAACTATTGAAACTTGTTTTTGTCCATCTTGTAACAAATTCTGATTTAAAGTTATTTTCAAAAACAAAATCACTTATATCCTTTTCTCATTTAAATCATCATGCATCCAAACCCCCATTACCCCAGGGAGGGCACCTGTACTCAACAGGATATGCTTGCCATTCAGCCCAAGAAAGTAAAAATGAAGCATTTTTTAATGCAGATATATTGCAAGTTATTTTTTTTTTCCTTGGATAAATCCTGCACAAATGAGAAAAACAACTAATTCTCTTTCGTAACTTACGGCAGTATCTACTTTATCCGACAACTTTTTAGCAAGCGAGTGGATTCAGGTGAAATTACATGTTTATAGGAAGTATCTGTTTTGGTTTTTAAATGCACATACTGCATTTTTACTTTGTGGGGCAGAATTTCAAGATTTTTGAGATTTGACTTCAGTTAAAACAAAATCCTTGTTTAGGACACCAAATCATGCACACACATACTAAGGCAACAAAGATGGAACTCTAAATCAAAATAAAGTGCTTGACATCCAGTGTACAAAATCTGCAACCGGACCTACTAGTGACCCAAAATGGTTCAATTCATAATGCAGTAGCGCTATTGGGCAGGCTGGGTACAGAGTCTGAAGACGAGTACCTAACTGACTATCAGCACCACCGGACCTCAAAAGTGACCATTTTGTGAAACTACTGTCCTGGACAGTACCACTTCTCAAAGAAATGAACTACGCTCTTTTCAAGTTTCTCAAATTTAAACATTGAAATATCTCAACTTGTAAATTTTTGTGTATAAACATGAGAAATAACACAATGCGAGCTTCACTGATAAAGATGCAAGGTGAATCTGGATCTGAAATTTGCCGCTGTCGGCAGAACCCCTCATCAACGACTTTGATGTGACAAGCAAATAACTATTTTAACTCTCATTGTATCAGATTCAAGGACTTACGATTCTGATCGACAAGAGCCAACACAATTTTTACTCTTGAGCTTCGCTTTTTGTACTTCATGCTTAACTGTAGGGATTCGATCCCATAGTCCTTGGATTACAGAGCTCTTTTGAGTTCTAATCAAAGCAACTGAGATTCAACTTGCATTTTTATCAAAGATGGGTTTTGTGATTTCATATGTTTAGACATTCAACATGTTCAAGACTACCACAAATGTGTCGTTACCTCAGATCGATGCCGGGCGGAGTGTATTCAAGAGAGCTGCTTGATCACCAGTGTGCTCGGATAGCTAGCTTACTTACCGCGCATAAAAAAGTTCAATTCCTCAAAATAGTCTTAGCTCTATATGCCGAGTTCATTGCACGTACGTTGACCAAAAAACCTGGATAGCTAGTAAAGACTCGGCACAGAGTAAATTATTCAAGGCTAAGTCAGCCCTTTACAAGCTTAATAGAATGCTGAAAAACAGTGAACTTCACTTAGACGTCCAAACTGGCTAAAGCATGATTAGAAACCACAGTGACATATAAAGTTGACCTTTCGCCTTTATATTTCACTATAATTTCACAAATCAAGGAGTGTCTCAAAGTGACTTCACTGTTTTTCAGAAAACATTGTCAATGTCAAATCCAGTCTTTGTAGTTCCTAACGACGCATAAAATGAAAGACAATCAAGGGTATATGGAGAAGCACAGCTTTTATAATCTGCACAAAATCTGACTCGATGTGCCAGCATAAAAACACACGGGACAGATGTTTTAAGATATGGCACTTCATATCAGAGTAAAGCTTATGAATCCATATCTTAAAACATCTGCAACAAAAATACTGTCACACCTAGGCAAAATGATGTGTGTCAAATAGCACTTCTTCATTATCCTGGATTCCTGTCAATTTATACCCCTTGGATCTACAAGTTGACCAAGACCTGGATGATGGTTGCAGCAATTCTCTTAGAGCGAGATATCACTATTGTGAGCCATAGCGGACAGAAATATGAATATTATACCCAGACAATAGCTATTGTTGCTTGATTTAATTCGTGAACGCGTGCCTGTACCAAATACGCAGTGGTCTCTGACGCGAGCGTACATTTTCAAGGTTGTTGTGTTCGCGTCTACGCACAATACTTTGAGTACGCGTTCACGAATTAAATCCAGCAACAATAGGAAAACCTATTCTTAACAACAACATTATATTTATGTCCAGCATGGCTTACCATAGTAATTTATCGTAGCAAGAGAATTGTTGTGACTATCTACCAGGTGTCAGTGAGTACTAGAGATTAACATTTTATCAAATAATGCAAAAGCAGATTGAAGTTAAAATATAATAGAATACATTCAGAAATATCAAGGACTAAAATGTAAACATTTGAATTATTTTGTTCCAATCCCATTTATTTGTTCTCGCATTTCAAGACAGTTTTGTTCTTCAATAGAAAGACTCTTTCAATAATACTTAACATAACTGTGCACTCTGTGGATGAGAAACATCAAAATCAAACCACTTGCATTACTGAAGGAGACTGATTGAAGACAAAATTGTCTAAAATGCAAGTACAAAATTAGACTGGAAAAACAGAATTCTCCACAATGACAACAGTTCCGATAAACTTGTTTAAAAACGAAAATAACTGACGCAAATTTGAAGTATAATTTTGAAGTCGAATTTAAAAAAAAATACACAGATTTATATATAGTCATAATTGCATGAGAAAATGACAAAATAAATCATAAAGCAGTCATAAAAATGACCTCTCTGAAAATTATCATATCTTGTTTTTGATAATCTGTTCCCATAAATTTGATAAATATAAATTCTCAAAGAAATATTGGTGTCACTAAGCATGAGATTGTTATGATTTGGGAATATGTAGCATGTAAAATGAATGAAATTAGAAGCGACATCAAAATAAATGACCTTATCAAACAAATAGATCATTAATTTAAATGTCACGAAAGCATCCTCTTAATCTTTCAATCATTTTGTTTCAGACGATTTCTTCAAAAATCAGTAATGTTTCAACTATACACCGCGGGCTATAACCTCAAAATTTAACCCAGGCATATATTTTGTGTTTTCTTATCATATATAAATCAAAATGTGATTTTAGAATAACCTATAAATATAACTCATGATATGGTCAGCAACACAAAAAATGGGCTTGATCAGCAAAATGATGAGCTTTGAACATTAAAATAAAATGATTAAGGTGATTTCTTCAAAAATCAGTTATGTTTCAACTTCAGGCTATAACCTCAAAAATTTAACCCATGCATATATTTTGTGTTTTCTTATCATATAAAAATCAAAATGTGATTGTAGAATACTTATAAATAGAACTCATGATATGATATCAACACTAAAAATGGGCTTGAATAAATCAGCAAAATGAAGAGCTTTGAACATTACAATAAAATGCAGAAAATGAAAAGACAAAAATAACTTTGAGATTTGTCTTTGATAAGCTTTTCAAAAATAGTGGTGAATAATTTATAGAAGCAATGTATTTTTATGGTTTCTATTTTCATAATCTACACAGATAGTTTAAACTATGCAGTAATATCTGATGTATATTATCTGCCTATATTTTGTGTTTTCTTTTAATTATCATATAAAAATCAAAATGTGATTTAAGAACACTTATAAATAGAACTTATGATATGATCATCAACACAACAAATGGGCTTGAATAAATCAGCAAAATAATAAGCTTTGAACATTAAAATAAATGCAGAAAACGAAAAGACAAAAATAACTTTGAGATTTGTCTTTGATAAGACAAAATATGGGTGAATAATTTATAGAAGCAATGTATTTATTGTCTTTTCTATTTTTATAATCTACACAGATAGTTTAAACTTTGCAGTAAATATCTGATGTCTATTATCTGCCTATATTTTGTATTTTCTTATCATATAAAAATCAAAATGTGATTTTAGAATACTTATAAATATAGCTTATGATATTATCATAAATATAACTCATGATATGATCAACACAAAAAATGGGCTTGAATAAATCAGCATAATGATGAGTTTCGAACATTAAAATAAAAAGACACAAATAAATTTGAGATTTGTCTTTGATAAACTTTTCAACATAGTGAATAATTTATAGAAGCAATGTATTTTTCATCATTTCTATTTTTATAATCTACCCAAATAGTTTAAACTTTGCAGTAAATATCTGATGTATATTATCTGCCATGAGAATTAAAACATTTTCAGAATGCATGTATTGTCAAACGGAAAATTTGATTTAAAAATTAGTTCTTAAGATATCCTAAAAATAAACCTACTATAAATTGTGGTCTCAATGACAAAAACAAAAGATAAGAATTAATGTAATAGAATAAATTTAAAAATATTGGTATCAAAAACTAATCTTATCGATATATAAACTTCAACTCTGCATTATTCACAATAAAACCTTATCAACAAATAATTAAAGCATTTTTAAAAGAATTATGTTGACAAAAAACATTTTTCTAAGGCCAGCATAATTAAATAATTGTTTGTCCAATCGTTGACACACAAATTTATAAAAACTGTGCGCATTTACAAATTTGTCCTTCTCTATTTATTTTATTCCATTCTTTTTGCATCAAAATCTTGACATTTGAATATAAACAAGTTTAAATTAAATACAAGTTCAAATATCCTTTGTAGCTTGAATATTTTATTTGTCTGCAATATTTTATCACTACTGTGGTTTAACCCTGATTTTAAAGTCAAAAATCTCATTCCAGAGGAATAAACTAAAGGAGGTTAAAGAACCACGCATTTCGCATTTATTTTTTCAACTGGTGGTGAGCTTTGAGACAAACAATTTAATTATGTTGGCCTTAGCAAAATGTTCTCAAATTCAGAAAAATAGAGAACACTTACGTAGTTAAATCTAGCAGCTTTATTAGACTTTATCATTGGCCGCTTATCTGATACGCCTCAAATAATCACTATGGATTTGCATAATTTACAAATTCTCAAAAAACGAATGATATCCTATATTCGCTAAATTATATCCAGTGCAATTTTTGTTTTCTTCTGAAATCTTCAGCATCAAAAACTACCAAAATCCAGTGTTTAAAACAAAGACATATTGTTACCATGATTACCAGCCTGATAAAGCTGCTGGATTAATACATTTCTTCAAACATTACTACAAAATGTCGGTGTATCTATACTCTTATTTCTGCTGGACTTGGCAAAATAAACTTTTAAATTTAATATCAATTAAATTAACTTGAACAAAATGTAAACAATTATTTAACATTGAGCATACAGTACCTTTTGATAGAGCTCCGCAAGCCGCCAGTAGAACAGACG
>JXSR01S000087.1:22829-33428 GCA_000969725.1 Ophiothrix spiculata
GTCCCTTAAAGGAGCTTGGTCCAATTTTTCAAAATTTAGTTTTCATGATCACATGAAAGATGGCCACTCAAGAGGTCTTAATTTCAAATTTCAGCTTAATCGGTCAAATGGTTTTGATTTTATGGGTAGTTTTGTATTTCGAGCTTCCTATACGTAACTGTATAGAATTAATTATGGCTACCATAATTAGACATATTTTCATGTATATCTCCAAAACGAAACATAATTCAGCCATGAAATTTCACATGGGTTAAGAGAAATAATTTCAGCTTAATCGGTCAAATGGTTATGATTTTATGGGTAGTTTTATATTTCAAACTACCTATACGTAACTGTATAGAATTGATTATGGTAATATATTGGAGCAATATATTGGTCCCAAAATCTCAGAAAGTTTGAAAAAAAAGTTGGGGCAATCGGACCAAGCTCCTTTAACAGCTTCATTTTAAATCAATAATATGTTATCTTAAATGTGATCAATGGTTTAAGTGGGATAATGACTTGAAATGCAAATGCTGAGATTTTCTATAATTCTTCTCACTTATTTTGAGATAGGTTTTATCTATTTGATTTTTTCGCTCTTTCTCTTTATTGAAATGATTAGATATTGATTGAAATCTGTGGTGAGTTTGGAAAAGCAGATGGAAATACACAAAAGTTTGTTTGTTTTTAATTTTTTTATTTGATTAGTTCTATTAAAAGAAGTAGGTAACAATTAAATTCATGGTGACTTTTGTAAAGCAGATAGAAACATAAACATTTTTCCCAGTAAAGTATTTTAGTACTAAACGAAATAAGAAATGTTTTGGAGATTTTTCACCTTGCAGAAACTAATCTTTTGGAGCTTTTTGGAATCACCCTGTTTGTTATCAATATATCACATAGCGCATAGCACTTTTGTATGTTAGCATGAAAAAAACAAAACTGACAATACTGATTATCATCAACACAGTACAACAACACCAAGCACATCAAGTACATAAATTTCAGTATACCAACACAACATATTTGGATTTCTATTATGAGACTGTGAAATTCATCGGGGACTTAGAGTACCTACTCAAATATAAATCTCTGCAACAACACTGTTCCACAGAGATTTGCCTCAAATTATTGTTTTCCTTACCATCACATTAATAACATCATTTTAAATCGATAATACCTTACAGTAAACATAATCATGGGTATAAACTCAGCCAAGAGGATAATCACTTGATAGGCAGGTGCATTGTGAGATTTTCAATGATTTTTCTCAATTTTAAAGTGAGAGGAATATTGGCACTTTACATATATGGCCTTGCGTCACAAATAGGTCCCTCAAATACCATGGATCTGTTACATATTTACCCTAAATATGATAGGAAACAAGCATTTTTGCGAAAACTTCTTTACGTATTTGGGAAAGTTTGGTATCACATGAAAGGTCTATTTATACTCTATTTATGTGTACAAAGTGAACTTCCCTTGATCTTAATTAACGAAGTTATACTTAAAAAAGCAATTAGGTAACACGATGGATCGGGTGGAGGCGGCGAGGGTGGAGGCGGCACGCATAGGATTACATGCAAAAGTGTAAGAAAGTTGTTATTTATATACACATGTATTGTTAGAAATATAAACGTTGGGATCATAATTTTTTGCATATATATACTTCCATGAGATATGAATAATGCTAAAGCATGTATCGATTATTGACATATCATCCAAATTTTGTTGTTTTTATTGGTTTATATGAGGGTAATTTTCTCTATACATTATTGTACAAAACATGCATTTGCACTCGAAAACTCTAAAACGACATATCTTTTGACCGAGTCGACGTAGTTGGTAAAAGTTATACATTTTTGAAAAGGAAATTTGACGAGGAATTCAAATATGTGATTAATTTTTAGGTAGTGTATATAGGAAAAATTTATGACCAATAGATATCCCAAATATTAATGAGTCGTTTAATAGATTTTGACCATCCTCAGTATTTTGACCACAATGAAATTGGTCACGAAATGTATTATTTTATGGAAGGCCATCATTACATCCATCCAATAATGTTTGTTTCATCTGGATACACATTTTCTCAACAAAATCTGATTGTGTCCGTTGGTTGACCAAAATGCACTTTTATCTTATTTTGCATCCTGTATATTTTTACCCATCCCTCAAAATTAGGCTTATTTAGGTAAAACTGAAACCCTCGGAAAATATATTTTCCAGCAATATATAACTTTGTGGGTTTTAAGTGTATTTATTTAGAGTTACAATACGTTGAATACAAATTGGTATGGTTTTGCCAATGTTTTTGTGTGAAACAAAAATTATGACCAGTTAATGACTTACGTCCATATTTTATTTCCATTTTTCATAAAGTGAGAGGTACAATCTCTGTATTTTATTTTATTTCTTAGGTCGTTTTTCATTACAAACTACTTGTTCACAGCAAATGGAGGTAGCTAAATGCAAAACTGGTAACCATATGAATCGCTAATAAAATTGTTGAAATCTTGACGCTATCACCCCATGTCAATCACTGAATATGACCACACATATAGGTAGATAACTTATGTAAGCATAGATTTCACTCGGGATTTTGTCAATCAAAAGTTTAGGATGTTTTTAATAGCCAATTTTGTGAAAAAATTCAGAATTCGTGACGTAGCAACTCAGCTTTATATTATTAGAAACAATTATTCCGACCTGTCAGTTGTTTTTAGCTTTTGCGACCCTGGGAAGGTCAATTGTCCGCAGATCACTCATAACAGCACTATCGCTGAACATGGATTTTGAATGACTGTGAGTGAAGCCTAACGACAAATGACTTTTGGGGTCAGCAGTCAGCCAGGCAGTTAGTTACCTAGACAAGTTAATATAAAATAAAGCTAGCTATTCATAGATAAACTGGGTGGATCGGGAGGGGGGTTAATATTAAGTCTTAATACCATTGAACATACGCGCCACCGGGCTACAGGGCTATGCCTCTGTAGCCAGGCGCACCTATGATACACGCACGCCCTAAACCATTGTCCTTAGTAACCACCACATTCCTACGACCATTTCATATCTGGTTTTCAGTCATTGCTCGTAAGGGGGTGCAAGCTTCTTCTTGTCACAATGATCTAGAGTTGGTTGCACTAAACAACCTCTGAGAATATAAGTGATACATTTATAAGTAACACACACTTACAGAAAAAGTAAGGAAGATTTAAAGGAAATTAATATCTACCAAAAACAAACCTAATCAAGTTTTTAAAAAAAGTCATGGGTGACAGGGGCATTTCATTTTAACAATTTATGTTATTGCTTTAACCAAAAAAGAAAAAAAGTTCTAAATTGAATAAAAATTGCATAAGAAGTGATAGAAACAACTTTTTCACTTATGCCAGTGGAAAATTGCTGAAGGCTCCTTAGCCAAAAAAGAAAACAAGTTCTAAGGTGTTGGAGCACAATTAGGCCACAACTTTGTGTGGCCGGCCGCAACTTTGCCCCAGTCTTTCCAAAATAGTGATCGAAGGCTTGATTGTTCACCTGAAGATTATTGTAAAATATCCATTACATGTTTTGAAATTATTTACAGGTGCATGATCAAGCCTATGGTCACCCTCTTGGAAAATCAAGGCTGTGGAAAGGTTGCGGCCTGCTGTGGCCTAAATTGTGGCCTAATTGTGCTCCAATGCCTAAAGTAAATACAAATTTCACAAAATGTGATGGAAACAACAATTTTTCACATTGAATGCTTAAATGGAAGTTACCCAAGCATAATTAACATCAAATAACAATGTTAACACCATAGATTAAAGAAAGTCCAGATAGGAAACTTGTCTATTTGCACCCTAAAAATCCGGCTAAGTTAGGGGATTGCGCCACGCGGGCGCCATGTCTGGACCGACGCTGCGCGACTGCGTAGTGACCCACCTCTGCGTTCAGCCTCGCTCTACTATTACTTGACTACAACGCAATACGCATCTTACATTTTGCCGCTAAATTGGGCGTAAGCAAGGAACAGCGCTTGACTGGCTCGATAGCCGCATTCTCAGTCAAAGTACCATTTAGTTGCCAGAGTACGGTTAACACCTTTTAACTCTTAGGTCACTTCTTAAGGGGAGAGTCAGGCTTCCTTGACATGCCAGTATCTGCTACACTATAATACTATTAAGTAGTGTGTACCCAACAGAGTGAACCATAAAAGGCATCAATGAGATTCAAGGGTGGCTTTTCAAAATTTCAAAGATAATTTTAAGCATAACCACACACTGTGATATTTTGCCCAATGGTTTTGTAAAACAAAATTTGGAATACATTTTTGTGTCTGTGCACCAACTCATTTGCACCAGCTTTTACTCCCAAAATATATCTTTACCCCCGAAGATGTCTGATTGCACTACTGCTACAATACCATTTGCTTATATCAACATGGACAATATTCACCATTTTTGGTTTAGGTATTCCATCACCAGACCACCCATCATATCAGGGTATTGTGAACGGGTAACCGCCTGCGTGCCAAAAAATGTGTGACCTGGACAGGTCTCAAAACTTGCAATATAGGGACCCGGTGCTCTGCATATCTCACATCTATAGGGTATCAAATTTGGCTTTTCAAGTCCCTGACAGGGTATCAAACTCAGAAGAAATGGTTGGATTCATGATCATGGTGACTAAATTGCAAATACAATGCTTCAAACATCTTGGAACACTTTGTTGAAATGGTACACAGTTATACATTTACATTTACTCCATTTTAGTAATAATTATTTTGTTACATTTGCATATATATATGGTATTCACTTCAACAGGAAAGGTCCATGATACAGATATGGTTGATTTTCTTTTTTTTTCCCCTTTCCTAATAGTGTATCATTTCAATTATTTTTGCACATTTTTTGGTATCATATAGGGTCACCTTTGGAAACTTAAGCACTCTGGTGGTTACGCAGGCATTTTGATATGATATGATATGACAAATATTAGTTTACCAACCTCCCCTCCTCTTGGTACGTAATATCAGTTATGGTCTTGTGGCTATCAGAATAGCCTGAGTTGTTTAGGCCTTATTTATGTTCCTGTTTAGAGTACAGTTTGTCTATCTCTCAATATTCTTGTAAAAATTGTTGGTAAGCAACTTCCAGTTGCAAGCAAGACAAATAACAATATGTCATGAACACGATCATTGGATTATTATGACAGCATAAAATAGTACGTACTTGTTCCCCCTTCCCCTTGGAACAGCATCGTGATATTCTCTGGCAAGACCAAACATGTATGTTCTCTGTTTAAATACTGAATTCATTTAATCACAAATCAATAGTGTTTGGCAATTAAGACAGCTTAAATTATTCATTGCTCGAGGCTTACATAGATCTCCACAAGAACACAGACTGATTAAAACGAAGCGATACAATCAAACGACAAACTCTGCATCCCTTACAGACAGCAGTCAGCCAGGCAGTTAGTTACCTAGACAAGTTAATATAAAATAAAGCTAGCTATTCATAGATAAACTGGGTGGATCGGGGGGGGGGGATTTTTTAATATTAAGTCTTAATACCATTGAACATGCGCGCCACCGGGCTACAGGGCTATGCCTCTGTAGCCAGGCGCACCTATGATACACGCATGCCCTAAACCATTGTCCTTAGTAACCACCACATTCCTACGACCATTTCATATCTGGTTTTCAGTCATTGCTCTTAAGGGGGTGCAAGCTACTTCTTGTCACAATGATCTAGAGTTGGCTGCACTAAACAACCTCTGAGAATATAAGTGATACATTTATAAGTAACACACACTTACAGAAAAAGTAAGGAAGATTTAAACCAAATCGTTTGAAGGAAATTAATATCTACCAAAAACAAACCTAATAAGTTTTTTAAAAAAGTCATGGGTGACAGGGGCATTTCATTTTAACAATTTATGTTATTGCTTTAACCAAAAAAGAAAAAAAAGTTCTAAATTGAATAAAAATTTCATAAAAAGTGATAGAAACAACTTTTTCACTTAGGCCAGTGGAAAATTGCTTCAGGTTCCTTAGCCAAAAAAGAAAACAAGTTCTAAGGTGTTGGAGCACAATTAGGCCACAACTTTGTCTTTCCAAAATAGTGATCGAAGGCTTGATTGTTCACCTGAAGATTATTGTAAAATATCCATTACATGTTTTGAAATTATTTACAGGTGCATGATCAAGCCTATGGTCACCCTCTTGGAAAATCAAGGCTGTGGAAAGGTTGCGGCCTGCTGTGGCCTAAATTGTGGCCTAATTGTGCTCCAATGCCTTAAGTAAATACAAATTTCATAAAATGTGATGGAAACAACAATTTTTCAAATTGAATGCCTAAATGGAAGTTACCCAAGCATAATTAACATCAAATTACAATGTTAACACCATAGATTAAAGAAAGTCCAGATAGGAAACTTGTCTATTTGCACCCTAAAAGTCCGGCTAAGTTAGGGGATTGCGCCACGCGGGCGCCATGTCTGGACCGACGCTGCGCGACTGCGTAGTGACCCACCTCTGCGTTCAGCCTCGCGCTACTATTACTTGACTACAACGCAATACGCATCTTACATTTTGTCGCTAAATTGGGCGTAAGCAAGGAACAGCGCTTGACTGGCTCGATAGCCGCATTCTCAGTCAAATTACCATTTAGTTGCCAGAGTACGGTTAACACCTTTTAACTCTTAGGTCACTTCTTAAGGGGAGAGTCAGGCTTCCTTGACATGCCAGTATCTGCTACACTATACTATTAAGTAGTGTGTACCCAACAGAGTGAACCATAAAAGGCATCAATGAGATTCAAGGGTGGCTTTTCAAAATTTCAAAGATAATTTTAAGCATAACCACACACTGTGATATTTTGCCCAATGGTTTTGTAAAACAAAATTTGGAATACATTTTTGTGTCTGTGCACCAACTCATTTGCACCAGCTTTTACTCCCAAAATATATCTTTACCCCCGAAGATGTCTGATTGCACTACTGCTACAATACCATTTGCTTATATCAACATGGACAATATTCACCATTTTTTGGTTTAGGTATTCCATCACCAGACCACCCATCATATCAGGGTATTGTGAACGGGTAATCGCCTGCGTGCCAAAAAATGTGTGACCTGGACAGGTCTCAAAACTTGCAATATAGGGACCTGGTGCTCTGCATATCTCACATCTATAGGGTATCAAATTTGGCTATTCAAGTCCCTGACAGGGTATCAAACTCAGAAGAAATGGTTGGATTCATGATCATGGTGACTAAATTGCAAATACAATGCTTCAAACATCTTGGAACACTTTGTTCAAATGGTACACAGTTATACATTTACATTTACTCCATTTTAGTAATAATTATTTTGTTACATTTGCATATATATATGGTATTCAGCCTGATGGTATTCACTTCAACAGGAAAGGTCCATGATACAGATATGGTTGATTTTCCTTTCCTAATAGTGTATCATTTCAATTATTTTTGCACATTTTTTGGTATCATATAGGGTCACCTTTGGAAACTTAAGCACTCTGGTGGTTACGCAGGCATTTTGATATGATATGATATGACAAATATTAGTTTACCAACCTCCCCTCCTCTTGGTACGTAATATCAGTTATGGTCTTGTGGCTATCAGAATAGCCTGAGTTGTTTAGGCCTTATTTATGTTCCTGTTTAGAGTACAGTTTGTCTATCTCTCAATATTCTTGTAAAAATTGTTGGTAAGCAACTTCCAGTTGCAAGCAAGACAAATAACAATATGTCATGAACACGATCATTGGATTATTATGACAGCATAAAATAGTACGTACTTGTTCCCCCTTCCCCTTGGAACAGCATCGTGATATTCTCTGGCAAGACCAAACATGTATGTTCTCTGTTTAAATACTGAATTCATTTAATCACAAATCAATAGTGTTTGGCAATTAAGACAGCTTAAATTATTCATTGCTCGAGGCTTACATAGATCTCCACAAGAACACAGACTGATTAAAACGAAGCGATACAATCAAACGACAAACTCTGCATCCCTTGCAGACTATCCCTTTAAGATATGCTGTGTCATGGCAATCAGATATGTGCTGAGAAATTACATTTTATAGAACAAGTACTCCAAGGTATTTTTAGTACAACAACATATGTGATGACTCACCCCGAAAAGGGGGCTTTGCGACAGAACACTTTTCGAAAAAAATGACAAAAATAGGCAGCAAAAAATAAAGAAAATAATAAGAATTTCCAACAGATTTTCTGTTGTAAAATTTGATTGCCTTGATCAATTTCAACAAGTAAGGTGTCATTTTAAAGCTTAGAAAATGCTATAACAGATAAAATGATAAAATCAAAATTGATTTCATCTGCAAAGTCCCCCCTTTCGGGGTGAGCCATAACATATATGCTGAGAAATTACATTTTGTAGAACAAGTACTCCAAGGTGTTTTTAGTACAACAACATTCTGGGATGAACATCTTTTCATCTCAGAATTTTTCTTTTGCAAGATTGTCTTCCATTTTGATGCAGTAACACAAGATTATGCAAAGTTCATCTTTAAAGGTTTTAACCCTCTGGTTGTATGAATATTAATCATGAGCATAACTAGTGGGAATTCAATTTGTTTTATACATATTGTAATTATGCCATAGCTTCCAAGATAACTTTTTTGCAGAAAAAGGGCTTTTAACCCCAACATTCATGAATTCTCATGAAAAATGGGTCATATTTTTATGTGAAAAGCATGAAAAGGGGGTACTTTTCAAGCGTGTGTACCCAAATGCACAGAGAGCTGATGAGCATATTATACCTAATGACAATTAAATCCAAGATTATAGAAAATTATATGATACTATGCTATTTAGTGATGATCGAAGTACATGTATACCATGGTTCAAAAATTCCACCCACACTAAATTTGAACAGTACCCACAGTGGCTAAAGCTGCGTTTACATTACGACGACATTGCCCTCGACGTAGGGTAACATATTCCAAAACCACAAAATCCTGGACGACAAGCGACGAGTAAAGTTGAAAAATCAAAGTTTGTTGACGGATAGTAACGAGCCTCAGCGACACCACGGCAACAAGTGACGAGTGGTTGCTGAAAGAAACATAGACTTACTGATAAATTAAGAGTTTTGCTTGACGTTGGGTCACGACTTCTCGACGATGAACAACTGTAAGCAACGTAGCGAGGCGACAAATACTGACCTTGGTTGACGTAAAGGAACGAATGCTATCTAATAGTCACAGCAACATTAACATGACTTGAGGTTTGTGCGGGTGCAAGGTTGTTTGATTAAAATCACGTTGATTTAAATCACCTATTTAAATCGTGATTTAAATCACTTGGATTTTTTTCTTTTTAAATCACTGGTTTAAATCATTTTTCATAAAAATGTGTCTTTTTGTGCTTTTTTCTTCTTTTTTTTTTGACTGTTTTTTTTTTTTCAATTGAATCATTTCAATTTCTCTACTAGCACTTTCGAAACAGTTTAAAAGAACTTGCACCCCCTGAAGGATGATTTGAAATAATTTTCAATTAATCTTCATTAGATGCAAGAACACAATAATATACAAACATTTTCCAAACACCATTTTTTTAACAATGAACCAATCTTATGAAACATGACGATCAAAAAGCGCAAGTCATTACCAGTCTTTTATTTATTCTGTTATATAGTTTAAGCAAATGTTCAAAATTGAGTTTTTGAGCTAATAATGATAATTGCATTTTGATCTCTAAATGAACAATGGGGAAAGAAAGAGTGACATATTATACCAGGTACATCATTTGAATTCAAGCTGAGATTATGGAGAATGAAAATTTGTCATAAAACTAAATTTTGAAATTCATGACTTTCCAGTTATTTTGCCGGAGCACCCCTCATTTATGTTCAAAAGCGTGACGTTTAGGTGCCATTTATGATTATGTTCTGTTGTCAATGGGAGCAGAGAGCAAAACCCCGAAAAAGTATACTTTAGGTCCCATCAAATACTTGACCCAGGACCCGACCGAAAATCACTACAGTAACTGTGACCCGACCCTAACTCACTATAACCGTGACTGGACTCTAAACCTGACCCTACCCCTTACCCAACCCTAACCCCAAACCCCAATCCGAAATTATCGAATGGGACCTAAAATACACTGGGCCAATAATTTTTCTTTTAATGGTCAAAAGAAATAATAGATTAAAAAACAATTTCTCACATTCAGGGTTGTCACCAGACAACTTTTAGTGCCGGGTAAAATTAATGTGAAATAGTAAGAAAATAGAAATTTTGATAATTGTTCATTTTTCTATTGATTCTTCATTGATTTTGTAACTTTTGAATCTTGAGTGCTGGGTATTTTGACTCAAAATCAACCTGAGTGCCGGGTGGAAATTAAGAGTGCCGGGTGGAAATTAAGAGTGCCTGGTGTTGTGACAACCCTGCTCATATTTTTTAATAGTTGTAGTACTGTACATTTGGTATTTTTGTGCTACATTTATTTTCACGCTTTTCGCACCCAACTCGTCTAGCACAAAAATAAATGTATGCAAAAAGTGTGAAAATTAAATCACACAAAATTATTTCAAACTGGGCAAGCACAAAAATTACTGAGTGCAAAAATATTGGT
>JXSR01S000088.1:13644-30558 GCA_000969725.1 Ophiothrix spiculata
AGTAGTAACAGTTATCATTCCTTTATTTATGTGGTATTCCTGTCAAATATTATGCAATGCTGAAAAACTCAATTTTACAATCTTGCTTCATGTTCCTTATTGCGATGTGTTTTTACAAAGAAAGAATTGCCGCTCTTGTGGAAAAAAAAATGCTTTGTTTCGAGAACTCTCAATGGTGCCAGTCATGTTTTCCGTTTGCCTTAAGAGCCTACATAAGTTCATGGCAAGTTCAAATTTACAGTCATGTTTCATTGCCAACGGAAAGTCAAACAAAATGTATTTTGTTTACTTAGGAGTTTCGTTTACTTGTATTCATTTTAATCACCGACCTGTATAAATTAAGACCACGGACTGAAGTTAGGACGGTCATATTCCACCACCTACCTAAACGTCACCCCGCAGTATGTATAGATTCCGATGGTACAGCTATGTATGCCTGAAATTGCTGGTGATGTGCAGCTGACTCGACAATTAAAGCCATTCCGGCCATGGACACAGACAATGACTACAACATGTTATAGAAAGTTCAAGTTCAACTTACTGTATTGCTTGAGAATATATTAAGAAATTTACTTCACTTTTTTCATGACATTTAAAACTCTGAAAAATAAGTATTTACATGTAGGCTAATTATTATTCTGATAGTCTAATGATGACTTTGGGCAAAGGAATATCGGGTTTTAAAATCATTACCTCTAAAATTATAAAAATGTCTCCTCACAATACAATATTGACTGGAATGATCATCAATATTAAATTTACAACAAAGGATAATAAAATGAACACACAAGACACTCATCTTTTATTGAATACAGTTTCAGGTTTGAACAATGTCAGAACAGTGGGGTCAAAGTCTTTTTTTTTAATCATTTAAAATATTTTTTTATGGTTCCACAGTTTTTTTTTACAAACTGACGCCAAAGTACTGACACACTCTCAAAACAGCCAAATCAAAATGAAGAGAACTTAAACCAGGTCAACTCAAAATTCTCCGTGAACGATAAATGTTGATGCTATTCCAATTTCCATGAACTGGGTATCCGTCTTTCCGATTCTTGATGTATGTTGAGCATGTTAAACGTTTAATTTCCACCGAATTTGTAGCCGTAAACCAACCATCGGACCTTTTTGAAGTTTTGCAAAACATGGAAAATTCGGATACAGAGAGGTGTTTTTCCCACGTACGATCGAAGGCTCCTTTGTCCACGATTGATCTGGTCTGTTGCGTCGTGTGTCACTGTGTGATATGGAAATGGCAACAGATCTGCAAGCAAATAAGATAAAATTGTAAAGCTGTATTATTTCAAAATAATAATTATTGCTTGTTTGGCGAATCATTTACCGGGCGACCTTGGAAACCAAACAAGTACGATCGACCGGCTGAATTTCTAAATGATATGAATGGTATACATGAACACCTCAAAATCCAATTCGTGTAACATTGAAGACACAATAAAATCATAACACTACAGCTGACAAAATAGTACGTAATTCAAGCTACCCTGGAAAAATCCATCCAAAGTAATGTGATGCACGTTCACGCCCATGCGCTGATTTCCACGGCTAATGGTGAGACGAAAATTGTCTCAATGTTCCCAAAACATTGACAAACTGATGACAGATAAAAGCACATCCAACCATTGAAAATCATAGCTCAATCAACGGTGTCGAAACAATCGTGTACATTTTCAGGTCAAAGTCTGGCTATAAATATGAGCCCAAAATAAACCAATGATCCTGCACATATTGATACAGAGAATTTATGCATGAACGGTGAACATGTACGTGAGTCAACTGCATGTAATTAGATTTTACAACAACTAGTAGTATATGTATTCAATGTCGCCACGTAGTCAATTCAGTACAGAACAGCACAAATAAAAATCCATTTTCAAGTCAATACACGCGATTCGATGAAGAACACAGACTATGTGCCTGATGTACAGAATTTTCACATAATATCCATCGCTGTTTCCAAGCTCGCAGATTTCATACTTACATAAAATCCGGAATAACAGCGAGAAAAAATCTACGCCATCTCCAGATAGATTTCCTGTAAACACACACTCTGCTGATAAATATCAGCTTGTCGTGTAATTGCACGCTTCCCGTTGTTTGTGACATGAGAGATATTAGTGAGCGGGGTCAACCTGTGGTTGCTTTGACCTCACTTAATTTATGTTCTTATCTTTGTTAATAAGTTAAATAAAACAGTACTGAAATACACTATTTGAAACAAAATATAATATGACATGTTTATTATCTGTACTAGCATGATTTATGCATAAAAATCCATAATTATTTTACGCACTATATTTTAGTGAGTCGGAAGAACACACCTCCTTGGCATAAATAGTGAAGTGGCTTTTGACGCATTCTCAAGCGTGGGCATGTGCATGCATCTGTCCTCTGCTGCTCTGCAACCTGGTTCATGCAGAAGATTAAAATTGTGCTCGATTTTACCTATAGAGAAATGACAAACGTTACCAAACAAAGACTGATGATCTCAAGAAGCTCTGACTGCCATCTGTAGAAGGAAAGAGATCGTTGACACTTGCCAGAAGAATTGAAATTAAAGGCGACTTTTGGGTGTGAAATCTTTGTGACTCGATCAGCACTGGCGCGGGAAAATGGCGTACCAAGGTCTACGTCGTGCTGTATTGAACTTTGATTATCTGCATACTAATTCGTGAGTTTATAAATGCCATCGATGCGCTTGGCAAAATAGATTATTTATTGCTAGTACCGTAATAGCCATTTTGGGAGCCATATATATAAAAGGCGTTAAACATTCAACCATAGTCAATTGTAATGAAGGACATGACGTAGACTATATTTCCGGTATAATATTAATTGCATACGGACGTCACGTGATGGGCAGTCGATCCTATTATGATTGTGGCAGCTTTTGTCAAATGTCAAGTCCATGATGATCTACATGGAATTCGTGATCCAGGGGTTGTTTTGCATAGGCTACACGTTTCCCTCAACCCTCTGATCAGCTTTTTTTGTTTTGTTAACTCGATCCTGCAGATGGAAAAACAAATGATCTCTTTATTTCCCCCCATGATGTAAATAATTAATAAATTCCCGGGATTGAATGTACATGTTTGTACATGTTTATAAATTTAAGTCGGGAATACATGAAGGCCAATATTATTCTTGTAGTTCTAATAAATCGATGATATTTTTAAAGCAACACTACAAAGTACAAAGTGTTAAAATGAAGTGCCCCTGGGCCCCCCTGTCACGATTTTATTTTTGGTAGATATTTAATACCCACCAAACGATTTGGCTATATCAGGGCATGCCTAATTTTTCTGTTTAAACCATTTTGTTGAATTATTAAATACTAAAGATGAGTGCAAAACAAAACTGATTACCAGGAAATATTTTATGTCAGTGTCACTTTTAGAACTAGAGTACTCCTAATGGGTGTTTTAACAACAAAACTCGGGTGTTTGTATCTTGTGTTCTTTACTGATCAATGTTGTATTGTGTTATCATTGAAACCAGTATTGATTATTACGTGCATGAATGCATTCAATTTGAAATTCGCGCCAGATACTAGTATGCACCGATTTGGGTTGCCTTGAGTGGAATCCCCCCAGTAATGGTTAATGGCCGATTGATTAGGTGCAAAATGCATGAAAACGGATCTTTGTAAATCATTAAATTTCCAGTTTGATATTGATAGTTCATTACGGGTCAGGGTTCGGGTCGGGTCATGCTTTCCCTGGACAAAATCGAGTACAAAAATAGTGCAACATTCCTAAGGTGCACATTTGGAACATCATTTAAGTACAATTTGAGTACATTTATAGTACACAAATTTGTAGGCCTACTACATGTATATTTGTACTAAAATTGTGTTCCAAATGTGCACCTTATAGGAATGTTGTACTATTTTTGTACTCGATTTTGTCCAGGGTTAATGGGTTAGGGTTAGGTCATGGGAGACGTTTTTGATGGGACCTATAAAGTATAGGCCTACTTTTTCCCCATTAATAATTTCTACAGTATAACTGTTTGACCTCTGCTGACCTCTGACCCCTGTAAAGGTCTCTTCATCGTAATTTGCTGCATCATAAACTCAAGCGGCTTAACTGGCCTTGACCTAAATCTATGGAGGTCATCATATCTTCCTAACTACATACTCTTTTCTATTAAAATGTATGTACACGTAGGTCTACCTGGACATTAACAAATTATGCAATGTAGAGTGTTAGGCCTATGCTCAAATAGTTTCACATGTCAATTAACACTTGCGTGGTTTAAGACCCCGTTTAAAACTATTAAAGGGACGTGTTGGTTTAACTATGATAGTTCAAGTAGGTCTACAATATACCATAATTGAGGTCAAATATCAGATGGAGGACATCGTAACAATCCGAGTTTGCTAACTTCTATTTTATGGTGGTCGTTATGAAACAGGGATGCCACTTTTCAGACTTTTGTCTGAATTCCTACTTTTTTGTCAATCTTTCTCTGTACAAAAGAATAGGCAAATTTGAAAATTCAGGGTTTTTCAGACTTTTTGAATAGTATTGAGTGGCATCCCTGATGAAAGGTGAAAGGTCAATAGTCGTCAGGTTTGCTGACTCTCGGAAGCAGTTACGGTTTCTTTCTTTCTCCCTTCTGAGTGCAGGTGTCATAACTTTAGACGAAGATCCTGAAATCTCGCTTGAAATTGTCACGTACACGTACCTTACATAGCATCGTCATGTGAAAAATACATTTACCGAAAACAAAATATCATGAATAGGCCTACATACCGGGCTACATACTGACGTTGAGATCAGAAAGATAAAACATTTGTTCTGTGTTGGAAGCTAGAACTAATTAGACAGACCTGTCATTTTATTACATTAATTTTTACTTCGTTGAGGGCAAGGGCCCACTAGTATAATATCTCGGCGATGTTAAAACTTTTAACCCGGACTTATGAAATACGGGATGTGACAACGTTAGTTCCACAGGAGCAGTGGCGTACGTAGCCAGAAGTAAACACATTTCGTCCCGATTTTCCTGGCGCGTGCACATTTCTTCCCGACTTTTCCCGGGGCAAGTTCTTTTCGTAGGCAGAAAAAAAATACGCTTACGGCGATTTTAATTTTATTCGTTCTCAGTGACGAAATTCGCGTCTCGCGTCGGGCCAACATTTAGAATTGAATTGTTACATGCAAGTGACCGTAAGTGTCCTTGTCGCGTAGCAGTAAGAAGGACATCAATTATTTTCGTAAACTATTTATGGATTCGACATCAGTCTGTTTCCATATAATTGTTTAAGTACATATCTAACATGCTATAAATGGAAAGGCATTGATTTCTATGACAATGTTGTAATTTACGGTACGCGCACTACGCGGTAAGGCAAATTGAAAAACGAGAATTTCACCAGCCATGACGAGCTAATTAGAAAGAAACATGTGACCTGCAACAAATAATTGGGTTTGACTCATCACCAGTTGTACATGTTCTAGAAATTTCAGCCCAGATCAACTGGATCTACCTGCTACTAACCCTGGCCTCGGGGTCAAGGGTTATCACAATTAGTCATCATTATTAAATGACGACTAAGAGACAATCACAATTATTATACAAAAAGTGTAGTAGATTCAACGAAAAGGTAGGCTAACCTGCATTATTTTGGGGGTGTATAATAGGGTCATATAGCCAGTTTATTTATAAATATTAAAGGGGCATTTAATGATCCACTTTTCATGCTAAAGGTCACCTCTATTAAAATGGATTTTTTTAGCTGAAAAGAATCCTTGACTGGTATATGTTACAATCCCCAAACCACTCTTTCAAATGTGCTTGCATTTTTGAGAAAAGTGAGTGAAATTTTTCTGCATACCTTTTTGTTGTACTCTTCTTTTTATTTAGCTAGAAAATAGGTGAGGTTTCGTCACATCATAATCATGAATTTCGCCTTTAATAAGTCGTGAGTCACCCAGCAAGTTCTCAGATATATGCCTGTCATTGATTGTTTCAATAACAGCTAATTACAAATCCATCAGAGTATCCTCACACAGATATGGTTGATACTATACTTTGTTATATGTATGCGTATTGAAAAAAGAAAAACAATCATCCAAGATAATTATATTGTTTTTTGTTAAAGGGACTGGCCTAGATTCTTCCCACTAATTTTTTACCTACATATTTTTTTACATGAATCGGTAGAACATGTTTATAGTAATATAACCTACAAGTAGTTTTCCATGATTCTAAGGAATATCGGAGAAAATTGCAATTCTTTACCTGCTTTAATTTTTGTCGCCGGCGACAAAAAAGATGTGAAAACAGTGTTTCTAGTTTCAAAATTTAGAAAAGATTTTGTTTCTACACATATGATGGGTAAACAAATTATTTTTGATTAAATTGTTTCTCTTTTAATATTTATTAAATTTATCTCTAAGAGCTTTGTTTGATTTTTTATCTGGTAAATCTAGATCTGAGGTACAAATTTAGGATTCAGAAAACACAGATAGGCACAAAGAATGCCTATATTGCAAATTAATTTTCTCTCAATTTGAGCCATTTCTGTGTACATTTTTGTTCTTTTTTGGATATTACTTCACTTTTAAGCTTTATTTAGAGCATTTCCGTAAGTCTTTAATTCTAAGTGGAATCTAGGCTAGCCCCTTTAACTTTTTACTGTATACATTATATAAATGGTTGCATTAAAAATGAAAGATTATGTTTGCAATATATGGTATTCACTTTACGTATCTCTGCACATAACTGTAAAGTTGTAAGAGATAAATAAATTTGATTCCACTATTGGCTGATGCCAATAAGTACTAGGTCTAAATGATCAAAATAAATCCACATGTTAATAGTATTAAAACACAAATTATTTACAATGTAAACATCAACTGGACACTTAAACTGACAAACTGTAGGTTGTAGAAAAGTCAACCATTAATTTTTATCAACCAAACAACTTTAAAGCCTTTGCAATTGTTTATATGTGGTTTGTTTTCTTGTTGTTTATCTATACTTATAATTTACTTTTCAGCTTGCTTCTTGTTTTTGGCAAAACTTAAGAAAAGACTATGCACCATACATTCTTAGTGTTAGGGTTAGGGTTTGGGTTGTAAGATAAGAGTGTGAGGTCTATTGTAAAGGTACTCACCAATTAATTATATACAGTGGAAACTCATTATAACGAAGTTGGTGGGAACAGAGAAATTAATTCTTTATATCCAAACAAGGGTTTTGAATATAATAAAAAAAAAACAAGATTAGTATAATGGTATAGGAAAAATTGTTCTTTGTAACAGGGTTTTTCTTATATCAGATTTCGTTTTCATGAGTTTCTACTGTAATTAACGCTATATCTCCAAAACTACCCCAGTATAATAAAAGAATTTGGAGATGAAATACTACTTCCGGTTGAGCCCAGGGTGTGAGAATGTGATCAGAACCTACATGTATATTGCTCTCACAATATTCTGTGAATTCTGTAATCTCTTAAATTTATGAGAAACGGGCAACCGACATATGAAGCTATAGAGGCCAAAAGGTACACCCAAAAATTTGTTTACATAGTTTTTGAAAACTGAAAAGGGACAAAAAGGGTCTCCAAAGCGCACATACGACTCACAAAAACGATCTCATTTTCAATATCTTAACAAAATGTACCGTGTACGGCTGTACGCGGTCTGTAATACACGCTAGCGGAACATCACAGAATTTTTTTTCAATGCGGGAGATATCGGGAGATTTTTTTAAAAAGGGAGAGATATCGTGAGGGCTACCTAAAATCGGGAGACTTGACAGGTATGATAACTTGCAGGGCAAACCAGATTCGTCAGTGTATTTTTTTTCTGAGAGGTTGGTGGGCTTTTGCAGGTGCAGCGCCTCTTGTAGGATTCCATCTATTGTTTTAAAACCTCTGACTACAAGTTTCCAAATTTGTCGGTTAACTCTGAAAAAGTCACAACTTCAGTTTTTCTGAAACATCATGTTCAAAGTAATGTTTGCCTTTATGAAAATGTTATTCAACATACCCTGGTGCACTTAATTGAAATTGGGCAAAATTTCATTGCCTGACCTAGGTGCTATTGTGCACGAGTGTTTAAATGGTGTGCACCCCCAGGGTCCAGCACAATCAGCGTTCCCCCCCCCCCCCCACCCAATATAAATTCAGCAATTGGCGTAACCTGATGGACCGTAGTGCTGACCCCAGACTTTTTTATTTTCATCTATTATGTGTAGGCCTATAATATATGATAGAACCGGTTAATCAAGACTGTTTTAAAAACAATTGACCCTTAAAAAAATTTCTGTTACACCAATCAAACAATTTTTAGAAAAAATATTTTAATTATCCATTTCAAGGATATATTGTTTGGGTATTCATTGCTGTAGTTTAAAAATATGTATATTTATCTTTTTTTGATAATTTTGACCATGTAAATGCAAAAAGCACCTCCTTCTGATATGCAACCATCAATTTTAAGCTGGGATTATAATCTTTTTCAAGGTAGCTTTTTTTCAGCAAGGGACAGGTCAGATATTCTGTAGCATGATATCATTCCTGGCGATTTTACAGTCCCGAGTATGATCTGGATAAACTCTCTGTGACTGGAAATGTGATGGTAGAATGAAACTGTGGAGATGCAAATTTCTAGACCCATACTGAAAAAGCAGGCTTGCATTTAGCCTGTACCTAATCTGCTTTTAAATTGATTGAGACAGCTTAATTCTTAGCCTACATTTAGCCTGCAAAACGCTGAAATATATGCAAATTAGGGAGCCTGCTAATTTCAATTGCTGGTCAAAATTAGCCTGCCTTTTTAAACCTGCAAAATCACCCTTCACTCTTAACCCTGCAATTTTAGCCTGCCATTTTTAACTTGCAAATACTAGCCTGCACTTAAACCTACACCGGTCACCTTTACTAACCTGCACTTTAGCCTGCCTTTTTAGTCTGCAAAAATGCATGCTCACACCTGTTGTTTTAATACCATTTTCTGTAAGCCTTATTATTTGCTTAAATTGTCAATTACATATTTGAAATATTTTGAACAGCTGCACTGGTTTACTGTCTGACTGTATTTGTGTAATTAGCTTAAATGTATCATTATTGGGGTTGAGTACTCCTGATGTGCTCTCATAAATCAGGATATGATTTCCAGATAAGACTTAGCAAATTATGGTACCATTAGAAGTATATTAGTCTCAATGAAAGGTGCAGGCTAATCTATGCATGCTGTTAAAATCAACAAGTCATGTCTATCACATACGTGTAGTATCATAGCATAAATGTCTTACCTATACATGATATGTATCACAGAAAATAACCAGCTATTTTAGTCCTATTTTACCTCCAAAACATCCACACAGCTTAATTAAAGGAGCATGTTCCGATTAGTTCAACTTTTTTTCAAACTTTTTGAGATTTTGGTACCAAAATATTGCTCATATTTTTCTTATACATGTAACTCACGTGAAATTTCACGGCTGTCTTATGTTCTGTTTTGGAGATATATGCATGAAAATGTGTCGAATTATGGTAACCATAATTAATTTTATACATTAACATATAGGCGGGTCTGAAATATATATATATATAATGTATTTGTCCATAAAATCAAAACGGTTTGACCGATTCAGCTGAAATTTGAAACTTAGACTTCTTTAGTGGTCATCTTTCATATGACATTGAAAACTAAATTTTGAAAAAATCGGACCAAGCTCCTTTAATGATGTAACATGATAACTGCCTGCTAAATTCAAACTGACAGTTGACCTAGCTGCATGATTAAACTAGCCTGCACTTTCCAAACTTCCTGATTTATACAAGGTCATTTAAAAACTTACTAGAAAGCAGGCTAAAAGATTAACCTGCATTTAGTTGCAGGCTATAGTATTATCCTGCTTATTCTGTTTTGAAAGATTGCAGGTTAACTTTGTAGGCTAGAATTTACCCTGCAATATCAAAAAGGCTTTTTTGGAAGCAGGCCTGCAGCAGGTTAAGAGTAGGCTAAAAATGCCTGCCTTTTTGGTGTGGTGAGTCCTGAAAATATGATATGCTTGAACACTAACTAATAATTGATATATTGTAATCGGGCAGGGTAGAACAAACTTAATTAATGCTTAAAAGCAGGGTGTGATTATGTAGCCTGCACTGCATAGTTTGGTTTATATTGGATTTATTCAATGTAATATTTGAAACTGATATGATGCAATTCAATTCTTAATAACTTGTATTCTGTTTGTTTTCCCAGAACAACTCATGAATTCCTTTTTGGTGCACTTGCTGAACTTCTCGATAACTCAAGGTGATTGTTTTAAATTTTTACTTCAAACATTTTGTTGAATTGTGATTAATTGAAGATAGTTTTTGTAACTTGATACAGTGGAACCTCATTTTATAAAAGATTTTTGAGACCATAAAGATTGTGCCTGCATTATTAGGTACTTGTATTATCCAACATATTTAGAAGTGATTCTTGGTACTTAAATCACTTCGTATTATCAGGGTGTTTGTATTATCAGAGCTTGTATTAATGAGGTTCCACTTTCTGTCATAGAATCTGTTGCGAAAAATTTCTGATATAAAGTCATTATATGCAGTTTTGTATAAATTTATTTTGTGGGCCACCAGCATAGCTGGTAGGCACCGTGGGGAAGGCATTTATTGTTTTCAGTTGTAAGTATATGTTTGTCAGAAAAAAGGTGAACCATGAGCTCATCAGAAAAAACATTGAACGACATTTAGGGGTATGATTTTGAATATTTTACCCCACTAAGGGTTGGAACTTGCTGTACATGATCACGACATTTAGGGTCCGATTTTAAGGTGCTCGACAAGCATCTCTACCACTTGTTTTTTCGAGCAACCCCTCCTGGGCCTTGACCAGAAGGTAAAGTCTGATTTTGAACCTCGTCAATCTTGTTTAGGCCTAATTCATTTGTTCTGAGTAAGGTTTGTTTCTAATACCGTAAGTGTTTGTTTTGTATAATACTTATGTTTTATGCATATATGCACCGAGTTACCTTTCTTACATAAAACAATTCAAATTGTTTTGGTTTTTACATACAGAGATGCACAGGCAACAAAGATTGATGTATTTACCGGTGAGTATATGGGAATGGATACCAATGGACCATATAGGCCTAAAGGAACACCAATCACCTAAGTGCCACAATCAGCAGCTATATAACCACCAAACGTCAAGTTCCAACGCTTGCAGATCGGAGGCCATGAATTGGAAATATGGTTTATTCTTTTGTCTGTTTTGTGTTTTGGGTATGTCCACAATGCTCACACATATGTAAATAGTGGTGTGGGCTATAAAATGGTGATGTTTTGGAGTGAAGTGGGGAAAAGGTAGTAGTAGTACATGTAGTAGTAATTGTAGCGAATGGTATAAAAATGCGATTTCGTGCTTCTGAACATTAAAAAAATATTTAAAAAATTGTGAGAATTACATTTACCAGGCACCCCACCCAATATTTTGGTAAGCTTCCATCTAAACTCCACCCTTCAATTTCTGAGAACCTTTAAAGCAAAATTATTTTGGTGTCATTTCCAATGTGTGCAAGGAATTTTGTTTGCAAGGTTTTGATGGAATGCTTAAGACCTTGATCAAGGCGTTCAGGTAACTGTTGGCATACATTGGTGTATATTTGTGAGAGTGTTAGAGATGTTGACCCAAAACCTTGAAATGAAAGCTGGGATGCGATCAACAAGGTCCACAAACAGAGCCCCAAACTTTCATAATCTACATTTTTGGGTAAAATGCAGGCGCGTAACCAGGATTGTCAGTCCGAGGGGGCAAAAGTCGGCATCGTCCCTAAAACAACTGAAAATCGGTGTTGTCAGTGGCAGCGGAAGGTTACAATTTTAGGTGGGGCAGCTAATTTCTTTTTTATCAAAATTTTTTGAGCTAAAATGGTCTGAGGAAAATTATTATGTTTTGTAATACGCGCGTACCGTGCGAAAAAAATTAAAGTTAAATCGGCTAATTTCAGCTAAAAATTGTTTTAAAAATCGTGTAATTTCCACAAAAAATTGCAACTTTTTACTGAAAATTGACATAATCTCTGAAAATTAGCGCGAAGTGCGCACATTTTTTTGATTTTTCACATTTAAATTATCAAAACAAAGGGAAAATTTCAACTTCCTATCCTTTTCTTTATCTTTATTATAGAGGGGTCATGGGCGTCATTTCATTTTGAAGCAGCCTGCCCCCCCCGCTGGCTACCTACTGGTAAAATGCCAAATATGAGTTTTTAAACTGCTCAGAATTTTTTATTTTGTTGAGGGTCTTCTAAAATGCAAAATTAAAATATCGTCCTTTGTTTTTCCTGCACCCTCATTTTGTTGTAGCCTACCTTAATTTACCCTATTTAACATGAGATAATGTCAGTGTAACTTACATGGACCTACCAACCACGTTCATGATGATTTACTAGAGTTACCCTCTTTTGTGTTGTATGTGCTTTTCTAAAGTTTAGTTGTTGTACACTTAAATGTAGTTTTCAATTTATAGCCAGTTTCATTAAATATGTTGTAATTATGTAAATTGGATGTCTTCATTCACATGCCTACTGTTTTTGTAGGTGTCTGTGCCTCTCACATGTGTATTGTATGGTATTGATTAATGAGATGAAACAAATAAAGAAATAAGATTAAAATGTTGCTCCCTAAGGGGATCCCTTTTTAAATTCCCTACCTCCCAAATGAACACTAGCTACAGGTTGGTTTACTGGAAACCATTATTCAGTTTCAGCTTTGTACAATGTACAACTTTTTTATAAGAAGGAGATCTGAAGCCACAACTTTGTAAGTCCAGCTTTGCATAAAGATACGTGTACATTTTTCGGTGAAAAGGTTAAACAATATCTAGTTTTGTTCAATGATGTACAGGTTTGTTGGAAGGTTAAAAATCAGCTGACAGACATAAGTAACCAACTTTGTACAGTAGATTGCATTTCAAAGAAAGAAAGATCTTGACCCATAACTTTATACTGGTATCCAGGTTTGTACAATGACATACAAGAACGTTGAAGATCGTCACCCACATGTCGAAACAGGTTCATGCAGCTTGGTGCAATTTAAATGATTTTTACCCATAGCTTTTTATTCATCCAGCTTTGTACAAAGATGTACTAAGCATTGAACATCTTGACTTGGAATTTCGTACAATGATGTACATTTTGTTAAAAAGGTCTTGACATTGCAGAACTTATGGCTCGGGTATCACCCAGATATTTGAAATATGGCGATCGTGAGCCACAAACTAGGGTACAGATAACAAGCATCCAGCTTTGGTGATGTACAATATGAAGGAATGGTGAAGATCTTGACCCAGCTTTGTTCAATGATGAACAACCTGAAAATTTGAAGAAGGAACACAGATGTTGATCCACAACTTGATATATACATGTACATGTATGTGCTCAGTATTGTACAATTATATAATACAATTTGAAAGAATGTTAAAAGATCTTGATCCACAACTTACCATGGGTATCCAGCTTTGTCCAATGATGTACTGGTGAACAACTTGAACATTTGAAGAAGGAATACACATATTGATCTACAACTATAGATATACCCAGCATTGTACAATATACAATGTTTATACAATTTGAAAGAATATTAAACATCTTCATCCACAACTAAACATGGATATCCATCCAGCTTTGTTCAATGGTGTACTGGTGAACAGCTTGAAAATTTGAAGACGGAATACAGGTCTTGATCCACAACTTGATATAATTCCTTGATAGGTACTTACATCAGCATTGTTCAATAATATACAATATATAAGAATGTTGTTCGATTTTGACAACTTGATTTGGAATGACTAAGCTTTGTACAATAATGTACAGTTCTGGTGTACACTTTAAAGAAGGAAAAATGTTGTAAATCTTGATTCACAATTGTAGCATTGTACACTGATATGCAATCTGAAAGAATGAATGAAGATCTTGACCCACAACTTGATACAGGTATTTCATCTGCTTCAGCTTTTTACAATGATCATGTGTGCTTATACTCAGTGGCGTGCCCAAAGGGGGGGCCGGGGGGGCACGTGCCCCCCCAGTTTGTTGAGTCAGTCGAGGGAAAAGGCCCATTCAAAGGATCTTGACACAAAAAAGATAGAAAAGAAAGGGGAGTAGAGGGAAAAAAATCAAAAGAAAAGAGAAGAAAAATAGTTTTAAATGTTTTGAAAATCATTGAAAAACTTGAATTTCCCTTGGTTTTTTGATAATTTAAATGTGAAAAAGGGAAAATTTTTGCGCGTTTTCAAAGTTACATTATTTTGCCTCCGGTCATTCGGGGGAAACTGATCGTTGTGCCCCCCACTCAAAAAATCCTGGGCACGCCACTGCTTATACTTGCCATGGAGCTTTGTAGAATCATGTACAAATTATGAGAATTTTATAAACTTTTAAAATATTAGTGTATTCCAGCCTTATGAATCCCTCTTTTCTTCTTAAATGATGTGTGCACTATTGTATACTGACATCTCTATATATCAAACTTTGTACAATCTGTGAATATGTTGGAAGATTGTAACCCATCTTGTACCACCAACTGGCTTCATCAATGGTTTACGTTTTGTAAGAATGTTAAATGTCATTACATTGTGTTCAAGTATTGGTATCCATCCAGCTTCGCACAGAGATTTAGAAAGAGTGTTTAAGATCTTGATCCATCCTGCTTTGTACAATGATGTACAAGTGCTGTACATGTTTGAGAATTATTATGTTAAGATAATATGGATAACTAGTTATTAATTAATAAGTAACATTGATATTGATAAAAAAAAAGTAATGAGATTTATTAGGTGCAAGATGTAAAGGTTTAAAGTGCACGCTTTGCAGAGCAATGTGGCTAAAACAATTAAGTGACTAAGATCAGTAAGTGTCACTTTGAAGAAACAGCAAGGAAAAAGGCACATGGAAAAACAGTGATGCAAACAAAGGAAACACGTACTAACCCAAACCATACGATTGTTAAGGACACATAATGAATTATAAATGGTTAAAAAAGCACAATTGAAAACTAGATAATATGCAACAGAATCGCCCAGTGAATTAATTGACAGTGTGCCGAAGGGAGAGGTTGCTAGAACATCACCCAAAGTCTGACAAAATGATAGTTGATCCCAGATAATTAGAACATCCACAATATATGAATGAAGCATAACACGTTGGAAGCTGCATAATAAATCAAGCACGAGATAATCAAGCGAAACAAGTCAAACAAGAATGTGTAATATGCAAATGGGTCAACTTGGATTATCCCATTTCCAAAGTAGAAAGACTATGGGAGGATTATAATAGGTTGCCAACACATCACCCAAAGTTAGACAAAATGGTGTTTGGTCACAGCTCACGCACAATTGACAAAAGGTGCATACAAAATGACAACAGCAAATAGAAGAAAACAGATTTTTGGAACTGAAGGGAGGGGTTACCAGAACTTCACTCTCGGTTTATGCAAATAATGAGGCCAGCAGAAAGTGTAAAAATATTTCTTGAATAAGTGTATTTTCAATTGTGACTTGAAAATCCGAAGAGATTCGGCTGTGTACGGTGTAGATTTATGTATGTGAAGGTACACAACAATTTTAGTCATGCTAAGGATCTCTCCACATGTTAATGATGAATTTGGTAATACTGAGAGAGATTCTGAGCCGTGCGAAGTAGCCTTGATCAACAGTGAATAATATAAAAAGCAAACGTTGGCAGAATCATGAAGCACTGTGTGTGAGCAAAAATTTGCACACAACTCTTTTCAAAGTGGTTGTCAATGAAGATCCCCTGGGGCAAATCTAATATGATCATGTCGTCGAAGAGGAAGGACAAGTCAAGCGGCCGTGTTTTTGATTTGTATAGGAACGTCATTTCGTCACGCAATTGCACGAATCCAATTTGGACGTTACAAAGGCGTGAATCAACATACTGTGATGTCTTGGGTGAGGTAATGGCATATTTGGCCCATGACTAAGATTTTGGGTTGAGTGATGAATCCTATAGATTGCGAGCTTCTTGTGCGCCTGATCAATGCATCTCTCCAGTGTTGTCAGAAGGTATCTGAAATATGAAACATATATAGACTTAAATTTAAATATTACAAGCATTAATATTTCTGCAGAAGGCTTTGTTTCTGTTGCAGCTGAGGACCATTATTATTAACATCTAGTGTTGATATTGCCAAAGGCTCCATCCCTGAAATTATCACCTTGTCTGGGCCTTTTAGAGACTGACACCACCGGATATAAAGCTTGTTTGATTTGCATGGGTCAAGACCAATGCTGTAGGTTCTATTTCAAGGTCTCTTGCTTACCCCCATTCCCGAGCTTATGTCAGTAGCTTCATTTTCTAAGTTGAGCCTGGGAGCACAACATGTTGGTCATTTCTATCAGGACCCCCTGCATAAATGTGTTGCCAAAGACACTAGCAATAGAGTCCAGTCCTGCATCATACCCCCTGCTTATAATACTGGAGACATCAAGGGAATATTTTCACCACGCCTCGCAGGATCCTTGCATCAATGCCCTGCTAAAGACGTGTAAGGAATTTCCTTTTCAAGGTCTCAACTATCATATCCGCCTGGATCCTCTGCATTTTGCACAGAGGTTTCATTTTTATTAATGCTTTTACTAAAGCATCATGTTTATTAAATATGGGCAATTGACGTTATTTTTAGTGATTAATATGCCCTAAAAGTTTGGAGACACTTGTTGAAGGCTTTGCTCAAGTTTGCCACCAGACTCATGTGCCGTAAGTTGGGTTACTTTTTGGTAACACACAGAAAATGGGCAAAACCAGGAGTTTTCACTTTGCATTACTAAAACTTAAAAACTATTCAATTTAGGATAGGACAAGTATATATATTCTTAAAGGAATAAAGTCAGAAAACATCCTATTATA
>JXSR01S000090.1:3436-22019 GCA_000969725.1 Ophiothrix spiculata
ATTGCTCATGAGGTTTGATAATTGAAAACAAGGACGTATCATTAAGTATCATCAAGTATATCATTTCATTGATGAGAAAAGGTAAGCCATTGAATTTGAGTTTGCGTCAGATCATTGGGAGATTTAATGTCTCAGTGAACAATGTGCATCATTTGCAACTTGACTACAGGTGTAAGTGAAATCGATTTACTATCCTTAATGATGTATGATTGCTCATGAGGTTTGATAATTCTGGACGATTTTGTTTGTATCCCTTTTTTTTTTTTTAAATTCTTCATTTGACTTTTTTTTTTTTTTTATTTCCCTTTTTTTTTTTTTAAATTCTTCATTTGACTTTTAAATTCCAAGTTCATACTGGGTTAGTCATATTGATTATTAAAATCGGCATCCACGATATAAGTTTATAGAAAGTTTTATAAAATGCTTCAATGTTAGATATCGGTATAGGAGAGTATGACCCAATTGACATAAAAAAGAAAAACAACACAGAGTGGATTTTATTCACACAACATCGTTAGAATCACTTACCACATCCATTCAAAGTGCTTCTCTCTCCTTCGCTGCATTTCCAAACAAAATGATCTGAAATTTCATTTGCATTAGTGTCACTGCGCACCGACTCGCCCATATTTATGGTTAAATCCCCGGAGTTTGCATAAGCCAAGATGTCGTTAGCTAAAGAGATGACGTCATTCTGAAGATCAGTCAAAGAATGCATCTGAGAACCAAAGGTTGGCGAAGATACGACCACATCCACCATTATGTCACTGAGAGCTGCACGCTTTTTACGTCTGCGAATGGATGGACTCAGATCTATGCAACTGAAAATCATATTATAGATAAATAAATCTGTTAATATTTATGGTGAATGACTGTCTGCAGTGCAGTTTTTTATATTGGGTAAAGCGTATTATTCCTTACACATCTAAACTGTTTTCGACAATCAAATTGAAGAGTAAACGTCATATAATGTATTATATACCGATTGGCTTGAATTGTAATAGCTTGAATATTTTTTTCCAATACCCTCTCAATTGGTATATAACAAATATTGATACTCGTTCATTCAGGCAATAGTAAAATCATTACCCGTCAGTGACTTTAAGACTATCATACTATTTCCCTCGGTCTCGGGAAATACCATAGTATGTAGTCTCAAGATCACTTCAAGGGCAATAAATCTTACTATTGCCCTCTGGTTCTCATGAACAGTATTATATTTGTATATATAATGTTGTATTAGATATGTCACAAATATGTTAACAGGCTCTCAGAACAATTGTTAACACATTTTGATTATGATGTTTTGTTACCAATAGGTTATTGTTCAAAATAAATCGTACTTCATATGGAAATGTTAATTTTTGCTTAACTGGTCCAATGCAATGTCAAGAGGTACGAGGGAAAGACGTCAAATTATGAACACTACAATTTATATAGCATCATCAATTGTGTAATGATAAAAGTAAGCTGAATAAAGTGACTCACGTTGTAGTAATGTCCCTGCAGGCAATGGCAGTACCTCGTGTGCAAAGATCATTAGCGGAGAACGCGCTTCTCATTTGGCCTGGAACTAGACTGATCTGAGCTTCATTATTACATAGACTGTCTGTGTCAGATGACATATGAAAGATTAGCTGAACTTCTCGGCGAATTTCTGTGCCAGCCGTTGGATCTGAGAGAAAAAAAAATATTATTTTCCTAAACGTCATGTTCTAGATTTACCGTTTGAATGATTTAAATGTCGTACCTATTTGGACATTGAACATATTATATATAACAATTGCAATGGTCACTGTCGCCATTGTTTAGGTGGTTTTTTTTCTCATTCAAGTAATCGTATCCAAACTACCTATATTAAGCTATATTGATCAAATGAAATAATTGGACATTTACTTGGACACTGGAAACTTAAATATTTAGCTTTAGAAATTGACAAGCCAAATCTAACATATCTTTGGTTCTTCCTGAATGTAAGCTCTTTTAACATGTACTTTTATCTATCATGATTAGGCTGATGTTTCCAGGGGATATGTCACATATATAACATATTTTTCAAAGGGTATCCAGATATAAAACAAGAAAGTTTGTAGCAATTCTATACAGGATTCAATTTATCAGATGGATACATTGACCACGAAGAATCGCAAATTTGACTTACTTGTACATATGCTCTCTGGCACGGGTAATGGATCCCACGTTGCCACACCGTCGACTGCTTTGCACGCGTAACTGGCGCTGGCGGGTGCAAAGACAAAACCAGAATTGCAGACTACCCGACAGAGCATATTGCCGCCAAGAGCAACTCCGCAGGTAATTTCACCATCGTCAATTTGCGGGAATGGTTCACAGGTTAGGTCTTCATCTGTAAAATACATTTAATTAAAACAAGTTAAAATGCCTGTGTTTTACAGAGGTGTTTCCTTAATACAGCTTAGTAAAGGTTCCTTATGCGACATTAAGTTAAGAAAGAGCCATGAGACTCAATAACTTCTGCTTTTCAACAGCAGTATGTCAGTACATGTTGTGTCATTGGTCAGCCTATTTGGAGTCTAGTCTTAATTAGTTGGTATAAGAGATGGTGTTTTGGTATTTTGATGCATCAAAGGTGAATACATAAAAAACAATAAAGTCAGAAGGGCCAGGTACATCAATGACCAAACATTAGACGTAAAAGTGCCAATTTTATATGTTGAGGTTCTCTTATGAATCAAAGAGACCAATAAAGAGTTGAGAAAGCTGATTGACAGTCGTGAAGGTAAAGTGGGGAAATCGTTAGGTTTTGTACTTTGGAGAATTGATAAAACTATAAATCAAATTTGTTTTTCTATAAGACAGTTTCACGACTTGTTAGCATGACACGGTATTTCACTAGCTAGTCTATTCTAGATCTTACCTATTTGATAGAGTGTAATGAGGAACTGACATGACCCTTCATTATTAAAGCTATCCCATGTTGTAACCGTGACGATTTGTGAAAATCCATCAGAAGCTGCCTTTATCATGGTTGCATTGGGTGGATCGTACTCTATCGGATTGATCGAGCGTAGTTTAAGGTTGTCTGTTACTTCTGCTTTACTCCAATTGATCACCTTGCCGTTGTTTGTTGTTTGGTCGACAATGTTTGAAGGACAGTCAACTTGAGGAGGATCGTCATCTAAATGAAAATTGACAGCAAAATGAATTCATATTTCAACAGTTATGCCCATTAGTCCGTTTACCATTGTTTACTATTTAACTTGGTTTAATTGATCATGTAAATGTGCTTAAATATCTAATTGTAGCGTTAATTTAGGGTACATTGAAATAGGAATTGGCTGGAAGTTCTGTATAATTGTCAATTCGACATTCTATGACAAGCCGTAAGAGACCTGTTTCGTATGGCGTATAATGCATAAACCATGCAATTCCCATAAGTACCGTAAACGCTCAGTTGACCATATTATTACGTTCTGCGCAAATGACGTCATACGCGCAACGTAGTAATATGGTCGTTCGCGCAGAAATGCCCGTATTTGCGGTACTTTCAAAATGCATTATTGGACATACGAAACTGGTCTAGTATAATGTAATTGGCGTGTTGGACATTCACAATGAAAATGGAGTATGGTAAAACAGATTCTTGTTAATCAACTCACCAACCAATTTCAGCGTGAAAGAACAGTCAGCAGTGACTCCATTAGCATCCGATGCTTGCAATCTGACTAACTGTCCTCGCCTGTAAGCTTCTTCATACACTACATCCCCTGGCAAGTTAAGCACAGGACCTTCTAAGGTGGTGATTACAGCAGGTTGGGATGTAGCATCGCGGGCTTGAATGTTGAGATCCACAAAGGCTTTGTTGGTTTTTGGGGTAAGCGTATATGATTTGGTTTCCTCTTGGGGGCAATTGGTAAACGTTGGTGGTGGAGCATCTGTAATATAATAATCGTGTACAAAGTTACTTGTAAGTTTTTAACATGTTTAAGAAGTACTAGTTAACTTTGCATGGCCCGTATTTCAGAAAGGTGTTTATCTAAACCACGGTTTTATTTCTCGTCAACAGCATGGCTCATTGAATTGTTCAGCTTGAAAGCTGCAACGGTGCGTATCATTTCTGGACAGTTGATGTTCAGTTAAACCTTGGTTGAGCTAAACACCTTGCTGATACGGCCTGTATTCCAGAATTTTAGGTGTTTAAATCAAACTATTATTTGGTTAAATATTGAGCTAACTGTCACACGACTTCACAACTGCCGATTGCTGTATTCTTTTCATATTGACGATTTTTAGAACGTCAATATTGTAACAAAACAGTGATCCACCGTGAATATTGTAGTAATAATAACAAGTTTTGTAGGTCAAATACTGTATATAGAATTGTTTATGAACAGAAATTCTAAAAAAATGTAAACGATTCAATTGTTTTTTACTCACCAGTTAACCTTTGCGCTGAAACTTCAAATGAACATACTCCCTCGTTGTTAAAAGTGTCATATGCCCTAACCACGATGGTCTGAGGTCTCGGTTGAGGATGTGCTTGGAAGATAGACCCACTTGGCATGCTATAAAGCATGGAATCAGGTCGCAGTTGCAGGTTGTCAGTTGCCGTAGCAGGAGGCCATTCGATACTGACAGAGGTTTCAAATGTTGCTCGCACGATGTTTTCGGGACAGGTAAGAGTTGGTGGTTCGGTGTCTGGAAAATAATCATCAATACATGTTTATATTTAGTAATTGTGTTTTAAAAGCAAAATCAATGTTTCTGATACCTGACGTAAAACACTTCCATTTTAACCTTCCCTGCGTCATCTAGGAAAAATGGTTTTAAAAAGGTTCTAAAGTTGTCCTCTCGTGAGAACCGGTAAAAGTTCCAAAAAACATAAAAATTATTTCAAAAATGTTACAGAACCATTTTTAGTTATTTAGAGACCTTTTGCGGATTCTCTAAATTCAAATTAATGTATCTTTTTAGAGGTTTGATAGAGAGAGCTATCCTAACAAGATTAAAACATTACACAAAATGAAAAAAAAAAATATTCTATTGACATGATTGAGAACCTTTATTTAGAACGTTTATTTCTTAGGGTGTGACTTTCTCAAAAGAAATAGAAATGTACAACAGTTAGATCAACTACAAAATATCATTGGCATAAACAAGACCTTAACTCATTTACGTATTTGGAAATGGCAATACCATATCTATCTCACCTTGCAAGCGAATAACAAACTGGCAGTCTGAAGACAATCCAGTGGCAGGATCCGTAGCTCTATAGGTAAATGCCTGGCCAAATCTGTAGTCTGTGTGGTAGGCAATTTTGGCGGGAAATATTACAGCGGGACCATTCACGACTTGAAGATCCAAAATATTGCCACCGTTATCTCGAGCTTGAATTCTAAGATCTACAAAGGCATTTGTTTCACCTCGCTCCAATGGATAGGTCAGCTGAATTTGACTCCCTGGACATCCCTGGAATGTCGGAGGAGGTAAATCTACATTCATGAAAGAAAATATGCAACAGTATATTATGAAACGTGAATCTAGTAATGGGCGGGTATTAGACTTTATCCGGTTCAATTGACAAATATTTTTCCTCTTTAAATATCATAATATCATTTCATACAAAGCGATGAAATTATAGAAACTTCCACATTATAGAGCTTTTAAAATGACAATCCGAAGTTGATTAGCAGGTTTTTTTTCTTTCTTTTTTTCTGTTTTTCTTTGAAAAAAAGTTTAGTAGAGTAAGTAAACCACTTTGAATCCATATTTGTGCACATTCTATAAAACTTACTGAAATAACTTATGCCGAATCCCAATTTACCTTCAACTAATCTTTTCCTGCAACTTACCTATGCTGTCACAGTTACGTCCGTTCCATCCACTGTTACAAGTACAAACGTAGTCAGCACCATTGATACCACACGCACCATATACGCATGGATTGGGATTACATGGACCTAAAAAGTAACAACAACAGTAAATGTCAAAGAATGAAAAGTCTTTATACTCAAGATCTAAAATTTTCTTTCACATGTGCTGTTTAAAAAGAACAACACAGGTGAAGGAATAATAAGTCAAGAAAAATACATGGACCTAAATAATTAAAATAAAACTTTTGTGATTTCACAACAGCGGCAATTCGATGATATTTTTCGAAAATCATCGAGATAGTGAATAACCTACTAGTGTTGGTGGAAGTGGACAATTTGCGTGTATTTCACTGGCTTGACAAATTAGTTGGTATTAAAGTATTTTTTAAACATCTTAACCACTGTAAAGTCACTCTATCTAGTGTTTCAATCTTCCAAGTGGCACATTCCTTCGGGGCTACTGTTTTGGTATAAGCTGTTATGGTCAAAGTAGAATATTTGTTTAGGAATGGGTCATTTTTATTTTTTGATTTTCCTACTGATTTATGTACTGCCTCACATAAGTTTGTTATAAAACTTGTATTACTTGTTCTCTCTATTTTTTCTTTCTTTCTTTCTTTTTAACAAAGACAAATACGACATCTGAATTGTCGGTGGTGAAATTAATTTTAGAACGTGTTTACGCATGCTTAAAACAGGATTATTCATTTACACGAAGAACAAATGTACTTTAGGTAACCTCGAAATGTTACGGTTGTGTTTAAAAATCAGTGCCAAGGTAGTGATGTGACCTATATGATGACACTTGAGGTTAAAGGCATTAGCCACGACCACCAAAGTGAAGTTAGAGTCAATTTTCCTCAACACCTACTGATTTTATGCATTTTTAGAAAGTACCTCCACCTAATAACAAATATCCAAACCGTTCCTGTTGACCTTGAACATTTATAGCAAAACGAACAATTATTTGTGCTTTGAATGTTTCATTTTCTTAAATTGTAAATATCTTTGATACTAACAAATATATTTCAGTGAAGAAACCATGTTGTTAAGCATATCTAAACTTCCTAAAGAATAATATTCACTTTTAAATCAACAGGCGTACATTTGGAATCTCAACCTTTAGGAAAATAGAAACACTGACATAACTCTAAGAAATGAATTTTGCTGACAATTGCCTTTTTAGAGCAAGTGATATGATTTTGTTTGTTTGTTTTGATTCAATAAGTTTTCACATGGCTAATGATGAATTTAAGGGTCAGGTCTTAGGTTAGTTTTAGGGCAAGGGTCATATTTTGGTTAAACCTAAAGTACACTTTTTCTTTACACTATTACACACATATTTTTTTAGAATAATTACTACATTAATGGCTACAGCATAAACAATGCATAATGGAAGTTGTGCAACTTAAAGAAAGAAGATATGTACGTGGTGCAAGAATGGCAATGCTTGAATAACAGTTGTGATTCTGCAATCGAATAGACGACTTTCGTGTGTCCCATAATGCATCTTGAAAGTACCGCAAATACGGGACCTTGTGACGTAATCTTGCTCAGTCTACCATATTAGAAGTTCTGCGCATTGCGCACAACTCGACTGCGCAGTCTGCGGTACTTTCAAGATACATTATGGGACATACGAAAATGGTCTATTACGGACAGTCTTCTCCTTTTTTGCATTTTTAGCAATTACTAAGATCGCTAACAACTATTCCGAGGAAGATGACCAAGTCACGCTTTTCCTACCTACGACAGGGCCAGGTGGTACTCTTTCGCAATTAATTCCAGTTCTTCCCGCTGGACAAATGCATCGGTAAGTCCCTCCAGATTGCTGAATACAGGTGCCATCAAAAAGGCATGGAGAAGATGCGCATGCGTTAACTGAAATTATGAAAAGATTGCGATGAAGTCTTCGATCTATGAATTATGCTTTTAGATTTTCCCACACCGCATTTCTAAAGTGGACGCCAAGAGGGAAATGTAAATCTGAGTAGGAACCAACAGGAGAAACTGAAAGATGATTATAATGCTAAAGATTGCAATGAAAAATAAATAATAAATTAAAGGCATAACTCTTTCATGGCTTCAACTATTATGCTTTTCGAATAAATACAAGCAGGTATCTATAAATATTCTGAAACATGCGCAATTTTTGGATGATTATGAGTTTCAATTAAATTCTGGTAACAAGACACCACCATTTTCAATTTAAGAAAAAGTGCAGCAACAAAAATAAGCGAATGGTAAATAAATAATGCAGTTATTTAGGCTACTATTTTGTAGAAATGAAACGCATATATAGGTTTGAAATGAACGATATATTGAGCTCACAAACACACAGGCCTGGGCCAATGAGAGCACAAAGGTATATAATTTCTAAGAAACTATAACAGCGATGGCAAAATTGAAACTTATCGTTCTACCTGTAGTGGCTCTTTCGCATACAATCCCCGTAAAGCCTGTATTGCATACGCAGAGAAATGGGTTTGTATCGGTTTGAGCTGCTCGAAAACAAACGCCATTATTTCGACATGGTCCGTGTGGCTTAGGATTGCATGGGTCTGTGTATCACAGCGGTTAGATTGAAAAATATAACAAAATAAAACAATCAAATTATCATGAAAATGAAAGAAGAGAAAAACTTATAGATTTCAAGACGATGTGATCTGTTTGTAATCGTGGTCCATTTCTGTTTTCGATGTCATAATCCCAGTGCGAATACTTACAAACATGATAAGCGAGGATGTGAGATGATTATGATAATAAATAATATGTTAGTCTTTCAGTATGTGATGATTATTATTAGAGGTGGATGTGTGGAATGAGTGTTTTAAGTTTAGAAAATCTTAATAAAAGAGAAATAAAAGGGACTCTACCTGTGCATGTGGTGAATGATACCGAACCATCTGAGCAGGTACATGTGTAGCTGCGACCTTGCGTCGGGATAGCTGAACATGATGCACTCGATGGACATGGATTTGATACGCACGGATTGGATGGAACCACTGTCAAAAAACCCAAAAATAAATAAATAAATAAATAAATAAATAAAAAATAAAATAAATAAAACAGAGCCAGTTTCATATTTCAATATCATTTGACGGTACATATAGAATACTGAGCATTTAGTATTGGAGAAAGTAGCAGAAAATGCAATAGGGGAATTATAAGGACAAATCCGTAAATACTAGTTATAGTTTTAAAGAAAAAGGGTTACACTCTTAAAACACCCTAATTAAATTGACTACATTTTGTATCGATTGGTGTCTTATTAGCCAAAAAATTAAAATCAAATTAGGGGTCAGGGGTCAAACAAAATCCTACTATAAGTTGGGGTTTCTAATGTACTTGTAGTAATTCAAACTTGTTCCCCATGTTTGATTTCGATTTTGATTAGCTCTCTATCTAATAAGTTACTTACCGATACGGAATCTATTCAATTTGATTCAAGTGTTTTATGAGTGTAGAAGATGAAGATAGAAAATGCCGTAGGAGAAACAAGATAACTAAAATTTACATGTATTTGATTTGATCAGCTCAATTAGCTTCTAACTGCAAGTACTTATATAGTAACTCAATTGTTTTGTGTGTGTTAGATATAATGATTTTAATACATGTGTAATAACTTTAACTTAAGTGTATCATGACTTTTATTTTCCACAGCACTTACCAATGCATCCATTCTATCTCCGCAAAAACAGTCTCTAGTTTCCTTTATAAAGTAAGTAGTTTAAAACTTTGATTTTTTATTTCTATGTCAGAATTCTAAGATCTTAAAATTCCTTGCATTTTTTTCAATGTTAGTATTTTAAGACCTTCCTTACATTTACTGTGGGTTTTTATGTAGGTCTTAGAAACCTTACTTCCTAACATTCGACTTTTCATATACGAATTTATGCAAGGTTTCAGGCTTTTTTGCATTGGAACTTTAACATAAGGATTTTTAAACCTTGCGTCCTTACTTTTGATTTTTCAATGAAAGGATTTGAATGCCTTACTTCTTTACATTTGATTTTTCATCCAATGTACGAATTCTTAAGTTAGACTTCTCTACATCTGACATTTTCCAATGGTAGAAGTTTATAAGTGTTATTTCCTTTGTTTGGATTTTTCCCGAAACGACTTCAAGACCTAAATTCCTTAAGTTTGATTTTCCCCTCGAAAGGAAATTAAATAAGGCTTGTTTTCTAACATTTTGATGACTCCCCAATTCGTGCAGTGACAAAAACATTAACTCCTCTCACAAGTTTTTAGGAAAAAGGTGTTGATGGCAGAGGTAGCATAGTATTTAAAAGCTTGCTCAGATAGGTAGCTTAGTTTAAGACCAACACTGAATGGTTGGGATTGATAATTTAGCAATAACCAAAGAAGCAATGTCATGCAAGGAATGTACCCGTGCATTTTTAAAGACAGAAACTGTCCTTATATTAAAGCCCTGTTTGATAGCTAAAAGGGAATAATGGCATCTGACAAAACGAATGATGTACATATCGTACATTGGTGTGTTAATGAAATAAAGGGGCAGAGTTTCTGAAGAAAATTGAATCCAGGAAAGTAACACTGACCCAAGTCCATGCTGTCCTACCCCAGCAAAGGGAAGTACTGAACAATGTTGAATATTGATTTTTGAATAGTAAATATAGTCAACATTGTCAGGCAATATATACTTACTTTGGTCTTGGTGGGAAAGCATGGACTTGGGCCAGTGTTGCTTTCCTGTATTCTATTATTTGTGATTCCAGAGCTTCGAGTTGTTCATAGACGTTAGAAAAGGACACAGTTTCTTCTTACAACTTATGTATATTTGAATTGCACATGTTTGTATAATTCTGTAAGCAGAACTCTGTGAGTTGCATGCATGCACGGAATTATAAATATAAGGGGAAAAACACCACCAGTGGTGGACCATTGCCAAGGTCATTCGACATTCACAGATGCCATGCAGAAATGGGAAAAAGTCTGGAGAAGACTCAATAGAATTGTATTTCTGTGTAGTAATGAATGTACGTTGCTTTAGGATTGTGACTGTGGAAATGTATCACAAATCTAAGTTTCTAGTTTTATGAATGTTTTGCAAATTGCAATGGTTAATCTTACGACATTAATAATATAAAGAAGTAACATTACAACTAAGGAAATTACAGAGAGTCTGGAGTGATAAAGATATCTCACTCTCCACCAAATTACGGCTTGTTAATACACTTGTCAACCCAGTACTTCTGTATGGCTCTGAAATCTGGACCATCAAAAAGAATGACATGAAGAAGCTGGAAGCATTTGAAATGCGATGCTACAGAAAAATCCTTAATATCAGCTGGAAGAATAAGATCCGGAATAAAGAAGTTCTGTCAAGAATCTCCTCCTGCCACTTTCAACCAAAAAGGATCCTAGCTCGTATCACTGGACATGGTTTGGTCACTTGTGTAGAATGAACAACATCCGCCTACCCAAACGCATTCTTATGGCACAAACAGACAGGGAAGACCAAGGAAGAGATGGGAAGATGACATCATTGTTGGCACCACCTTCCACAAGGCATATATGGAAGCGCAAGATAGGAATAGATGGTCTGAATTTGTTCGAGGAGCCAACGTCCTATGGGACATGGTGCATAGATAGACAGATAGATAGATAGATAGATAGATAGATTATATATCAGTGTATTGTGTCTTACAATCTATTGCTACATATATGATATTTGAAAGTGAGTTGCTTGCTGTTTATGTCTACATTACAATAATATAATACAACACAGTGACGCTACTGCATAAAAGAGGACTGCTGCTGCAAACTACTCTAAAAGCAACAATTATGTGTGAATACCTTCACAATTTTGTCCACTAAAGCCCGGTAAGCAGACACATGTATAGGGAATCGCACCTCCTATACCAGCAATACACGATCCTCCGTGTAAGCATGGGAAGTTATTACAAGCAACGTTCAGGGCTACAAGACACAAAAAACAATTCAACCCCATTTTATTACAATCTATCTTGTTTTCTAATATACAAAAAGTGCAATTCTCACAAATGTCGAGGACAATGATAAACCGCTATAAATATCACCGAGACAACATAAACATCACAGGTTCGATGCCGTTTAAATATTTTACGCTTAAATATTAGAAATAAACAAGCATATTTATTGAAAAACATTTATTTCCGACATTTGGAAGAGTCCATAATGTAATCAGCATCTGGTACGGTGTGTAAATTTGTTAGCATTTTTTGTATCATGAAATGCAGCTAAATGCAGTAATACGAGTATGTATATGATATTGACATCTTTTGAATGTGTACGTACGGAATATGTTATGAACAATGTATTTATTTTACTTCATGATGTGGCTTTAAGGTAATTGCTGATATTAAAGACGAAATTATAAAAATACTGGGGATTTATAGTGTGCTATGCCTCCCAGATTTGTAATTCCACTCGGCCTCTGCACACTTTACAGGTGATCGCTGACCACTGTGGCCCAAGTAAGCTCCATTCCACACCAAGTATCATTTCAGGTTCTGCGGCAACCTCAAGGGGAGCTGAACCTTGATCAGCCCACATACGCACCATCGCTGCCCGGATCAGCTCCCCGAGTTTCGTACGGGTTTCCACGAGACAATTAGCTGTTAGTTTCTTTTCCCAGGGATTTCAAGCACACTCAACTTTTTGGCACCAGCGGGGTTCGAACTCGGGACCTTCCGCATCGCAAGCGAGCGAGCGCCTTACCGATTGAGCTAACTTGAATGCTATTGAATTGTATGACATGACTGGGCTAGTCAAAGGACAATCCAAGTTCAATAACAGACTCGGAAGACAAACAAGCATTTGCCTACCTTCTTCACATCGATTCCCAGTGAAACCTTCTCTACACTGACATCTGTACAAACTAGTCCCAACAGGATTGCATGTTCCTTGGTTCTCGCATGGGTCGGTATTGCAGGCTATGTTGATTACTTCGTAGAAAAATAAGAATTATATTGTTGGAATTTGTCTCAGAAAAGCAATTCTGTTACAGGCGACCCGTCGAAAATGCATCTATATTCAATACAATACACCCATGTTGTTCATCGTGCGATACCGCATTTGTATTTAGACATATGTGACCGTCCAGCCCGTATGAGCAGTAAATGCCAGAAACTTAATTTTGCGCTACAGGTGAAAATACATGTCAAGGTCATTATTTGCTGAAATTGATTTTTTGACAGATTCACAATTCTTGTTCTTTCTGCAAAATACCAGCAAAGTTTCATTTCAAGAAAATCATAGGAAATGTGAAATAAATTGGCATATTCTTATGATAATCAACAGAAAATATAGGGTTTACTAATCTTTGGACGCATTTATCTCAGTTATACGTTTTACTCCCTGACAACCTTTGACGGACTATAACTTAACTTCTGGAAATCGTGTGAAGTTCATTAAGGTGTCATTTTAATTCTTAAAGCATGGTCTTAGCAAATAATTTAAAAAGTGAAAATGACAAGAGCTGGCATTTACTGCTGTTTTGGGCTGGACGGTCACATATTATAAAAACAAACAATTCCAAAACTATTTAACATGTTAGAGCAAAACTGTGCTTTGTGGTATACTTGTCAGAAATAATTTGTCCAGCATTTTTCGTAATCAATTAATGGATAGAATCTAGGAACAAAATATTGACTTCCCGATATGGGCCTATATACGTACCTTCTTCGCAGTTAGTTCCACTGAATCCTGTCTGACATTGGCAGGTATAAGTACTGGTTCCCGATATAATACATGTACCAAGATTAGCACATGGATTCACATCACAGGCTGCGTTCCTCTCTGAAATTTAGAAATGTTGCAAAAGTCAAAAAAAAAACCATCTATGGAACAACAAGTAGAAAAAAACTGGCACACTGTCATGACTGTGGAATTGGTCAGTTGGTCATGTTGGTCAGTTGCAAAATTGAGACAGATATTTAACTGCTAGAAAATTACATTGGGACAAAGGAGCCCTAGATTTATTTTTTGACCGTGATATCATTTACTTAGAGATCATGGTGTGTTTTAATTGCTATGAATTTATACACTGCAAAAACTGTAGAACTGTAGAACACACGACGCGTCCGAAGGTAATCAGAAGGTGTTTAGAATGTGTTCTCGAAGTGTTCCAGAACATCACTTGAACACATCCAGAACACATTGAACATGTCAAAAACGCGTTCTAGATCTGTTACATTTAGAACGCGTTTTTTGCATGTCTGAACGCGTTCTGAACGTGTTCTACAGTTCTACAGTTTTTGCAGTGTATTACTTTCAATGTTTTTTTTTTAAATTTTTTTAAGCAGAGGTAGATTCTTCCAACACACTCTAAAATTACTTTATAGAAGGAAGTACACTGCATACATAGACTTTATCATTTTATTGTACCTTGGCAGTTGGACCCAAAGAAGCCAGTAACACATAAACAGAGGAAAGAGCTGGTTCCTGATATCTGACACGCTCCTCCATTGTCACAGGGATTCACATCGCATGCGGCATTGCGTGCTGCATAAAAAAACGGAAAAGAGGTTTTCAAAACAAAACAAAACAAAAAACATCAACATTGTATATGCAGCATTGCGTGCTGCATAAAAAACAGAAAAGAGGTTTTAAAACAAAACAAAAACATCAAAATTGTTTGCAGCATTGCGTGCTGCATAAAAAACGGAAAAGAGGTTAACAAAACAAACAAAAAACCATCAAAAATCATCTGAAAAATATGAAGATTGATGATGGAATTGAGAATCAACAACAATGCCAATATAGCATTATTGGGAAAGAACTCTAACTTGAAACTTCAATCCATCAATATATTACCTTCGGTAGATAATGAAGTAGCATTGATGTGGTTAGTAAAACATACAATTACAATATATAACTTCATGATTTCTGCCATTACTTACCAATTTGACAATTGGTCCCCGTGAACCCACTGATGCAACGACATAAATAGGAGTTGGTCCCCGACGTCACACACTCTCCTTGATTGGAACACGGGTTGGTATCACATGCTGTGTTGCGAGCTATGAAAATATGTCAAAATTGGCAACGATTTATGTCTTATGTGCTTCACTTCACTTCACTTTGAAATTGATTACAAAATGCTAAATATCAGTAAATTTCACAATACGTTTGCAGCAGCAATATTGGCTAAACTTAAAGTTGCAAGTGTTTGAAATATTTGGAACCGATTTGGAACAACGTGTCATTTATTCATGACTCAGTTCCTACCTTGTTCGCAGTTAGTCCCTGTGAATGCATTCGTACATTGACATGTATAAGAACTAGTCCCTGAAGTTGTGCATGTGCCTTGGTTTAAACATGGATTTCTGTCGCAGGCTATGCTCCGTGCTGTGGGAGAACAAATACGTTTTCATACTTTGTAGAATTTTATTTCGTAATATTATAGCAACATATTTAGAATTTGATGTAGCATATGGTAAGGGACATTTTTTATGAACATTGACATTTAAAACCATTGGTACAACGACATAAATAGGAGTTGGTCCCCGATGTCACACATTCTCCTTGATTGGAACACGGATTGGTATCACACGCTGTGTCAACTTGCGAGCTATGAAAAGCATGTCAAAATTGGCAACAATTATGTCTTATGTGCTTCACTTCACTTTAAAATTGATTACAAAATGCTAAATATCAGTAAATTTTACAATACTTTTGCAGCAGCAATATTAGCTAAACTTAAAGTTGCAATTGTTGGAAATATTTGGAACCGATTTGGAACAACGTGTCATTTATTCATGACTCAGTATTGTGCTCTTTACAGTTCCTACCTTGTTCGCAGTTAGTCCCTGTAAATGCAGTCGTACATTGACATGTATAAGAATTTGTCCCTGAAGTTGTGCATGTGCCTTGGTTTAAACATGGGTTTCTGTCGCAGCCTGCGTTCCGTGCTGTAAGAGAACAAAATAGCGCTTTCATACTTTGTAGAATTTTATTTCGTAATATTATAGCAACATACACGGTTGTTCATAAAGTTGGAATAAAATATTTTGTAATACTTTTTCATGTACAGGTTGATTTATGAGGAAAATATATGGAAACTTATGTTGCTTTTGGTCAAATCTGACAGGTAATCTAGTTGTGTGTGAAACTGAGTATGTATGAAACCGTGTATTTAGAATTTAGATGTTGAAGCATATGGTAAGGGGCATTTTTATTGAACATTGACATGTATAGGCCTATAGGAACTTGTTCCGAAAGTTAATAAATGGGTTACTATAGGCTATCAAATCATACCGTTAGTTTAAAGCTAATGACAAAGAGGATACGAAAGAGGTGAGTTTAAAAGAAGCAACTTAGATTAAGTAGGCCAGTGTTACTGCCCTGTCTATGACATTTTGGTGTCGTTGCTCAGAATGTATAATTATGCATAATTATTATAAATTTCATTCCTACCTTGTTCGCAGTTAGTCCCTGTGAATGCACTCGTACATTGACATGTATAAGAATTAGTCCCTGAAGTTGTGCATGCGCCTTGGTTTAAACATGGGTTTCTGTCGCAGAGTGTGTTTCGAACTGTAATAAAGAAGTGAGAGGGGGAAAACCGAAAAAAGTATACTTTAGGTCCCATATACTGGTATTTACCAGTATTGGTCAATACAGGGACATTCCAGTATTGAACAATTCTGGGAGTGTTTTTGTTCCAGTATTGTTGAAAAAAATTACAATACTGGTACACACACTTCATTCCAGTATTGGTCAATGCTTATGTTGTTCCAGTATTGTTAAATGCTAAAACTTGTTTTATTTAAGTAACAATCACCAACTTTGGGTTTTCCATTTATCAAAGACTTATTGTTTTCTTGATTCTTACCAACTAAATATGGTCAGATCAACTTAGAGAGATGAGGGTTTTAAACTCCTGGGTGATTCTTACTTTCTCTGCAATGTTGCAGGTATGTGCCTTCTTCAGTTTGTAGGTAGGTAGTGGCCTATCAGGGATGGGTACCTCAAAAAATGGGGGTCATTCAGTAAACGACTGAGTTAAAACAAGAACATTCCTCACACAAGAACGAGATACATATATGTCAGCAACACGAAAATGGCAAAGTTGCCGGGAAAGTTGCAGGCTTTATCAGAGATAAATAAATGTATCACCTAGAATTAAGATGCAAACACCCCTACTTGGTAACGTACGTTTGCTGGGAAACTGATTTGTCATTTATTTATAAATATAGCTATGTGATGATCTTAGTGAAATTTCGTTTTCCATCACCATGATCACAAGAGGCTGAGTGAAATTCCTCTTGTCATTAATATATTTAGCCTTGCACCAAGGCGTCAGGCTGTGGACCTACTTCCATATTCCTGTCAAAATCTACATGATCTGTGTATAAGTATTATTTTAATAATTCCTAGTACTCCTAATGTTCATGGCACAGCCTGATGGCAAACCTCCCTCTGATGTTGGTTTGCTAGGGACGCCTTGTTAAGTTCCTAAGTGGATCCTTCGTCAGTTCTATTCTCTCCAATGTAAAATGTTGAAATTTGCCTCCAGAAAAGAGGCAGCCAATAGAAACAGTCTGGCTGTGGGTGGTTGTAAATTTAAAACATAACAAGTAGGTTGCCTAGTTATAAATTTAGCTTAGAACAATTAGGTTTCTTGATATTTTACCAAACATGGCTCCTAATATTAAATCACAATTTGCCTGCAAATAAATGATAAATATGTGAGTATTTATGGTTTAACTTTCTTTACCAGTTTACTGTATTTATTCACTGAAACACCCATGACATAGTGGATCAGTCCAATACACTGTCTTGAATTGCTCAAAACAGTGCCCAAAGCTCTGAGCCCCTGTGGTGTTATTACATCATCCTGTTAGCAACTTTACAAGTCTCAGTTGTTGTGTTGGAATCTGACTGATAAACATGATATAGATCATAGACACTTAGATTCAATGGCTTTGGGCTATCTCAGGCCAAGGTAAAACTGCAGGGGGTCTAATTAATAAAATTGACCGAACTTGGTGGTTTGTGCACAGATTTGTGGGATTTGCCTGGGCAATCACTGTTTCAGAATGGTTATCATGTAAAAATAAGTTCTGAAAGAATTTTTATTGAACATTTTGTTTTTCAATTTCCATTGGATTTTTGCTATGATGTTTTTCATTCTTCTTTAGAAATATTAGGGGTTTGGTATCTAGATCCACAATCTGGAAAACATTTTTGTTTTAGAAGTGTAAGATTTTCAAACAGTAAACATATAGGAGGGAACATTAATTTCCAATTTGTTGACTTTTATGATTTCATTGCCTTGAAAAATATGGGATGAGGTGGGATTGGGTGATGGTAGTCATTTTTGTGGATTTTATTGTACCTTTTCAGGAAGACCTTCTTTGACCTTGTCAAATTTGCGAGGGGTTATGCCGAGGTTTCCCATACGGGCCTTGGTGTAAGTTAGGCCTACTGTTTAAGCATGGATAGTGGGAATTTACCTTTCAGAGAAAACTGTTCAAGCTTGAGAATAAAGAACAACTGAGACTTGGAGCAAGTCTATAAAATATTCTGTAAATCCATTATTATTATTATGTATACTAAAATAGGTCAGGAATTCGGGTCTGCGAGGTTTATGAACATTTATATGCCAAATTCAATTTGATCCCTACCTTGTCCACAATTAGTCCCCGTGAATCCAACCGTACATAGACACGCATAAGAACTTGTTCCTAAAGTTGTGCATATACCTTGATGTAAACATG
>JXSR01S000090.1:26154-48621 GCA_000969725.1 Ophiothrix spiculata
ATGTATGGTATTTGTATACATCAGATATGCTACAATGAGCAACATGTAGGAGTCGACAACTGGACCCTTTTGCCGCGGCGGTACACATATAGATTGCTGAACACTGATAACGTATCAACCTAATCGTCCGTAGATGCCCAGGGGCCGTATTCATAAAACTCCCTTACACTTAAGTGCAACTTAAGTGTAAGTGTAAGTGAAACACTTAAGTGTTTCACTTAACTTGAGTGATTCCCTTAACTTTAAAGCCCAATTTCTGCTTTATTGCAGTGTGTCATTTTGTGTTCTTTTTAAATGTAATTTTAAGTGCAAAAATGCTAACTATAGTTTGTAAAAATTATATCCAAGTATTAAACTGACTCTCTTAAGTCACACTTTAAGTGTTTTCTTCTATTAAAAAGCAAATTATGTAAATTATATGCTATAGAATACCCATATGACTTAAGGGCAACTCTTAAGGGTGCTCCAATGTCCCCTTAAGAGTTGCCCTTAAAAAAAAAATAAAAAAAATAATGTCGGTGCTTATATAGCGCTTTTCCAGAATTGATCAAAGCGCTTTACATTTATTCCGTTACCAATAGAATATAACCAACTTACGCGGCTGCCTTACAAACACGGCGCCTATTGAGTATATACCTAGTAACTACCCATGATAACGCTTGGGTCGACGAAGCAATTAGGATTAAATGTCTTGCCAAAGGACATAACCCGTTGGCCGTAGCGGGGCTCGAACTCACGACCAACTGATTCGCAGTCCTGCTCTGTTCCACTAGACCACACGAGCTCTAAAATGATAAGAGTTAAGGGATTCCCTTAAATATTTGTTCATTTAAGTGTAACTCTAACAGTTTGTCTTAAAATTCAGCAGATTTAAGGGAAACTCTTAAAAAAGTTGCACTTAAGTGTGCTTTATGAATACGGCCCCAAGATTTTCTTTTTCATACAAGAAAATACATACATCCAGTGTGACTAAAGAGAGTCAGTTTATTCCTGTGAAATATTTTTTACAAATTATAGTTAGGATTTTTGCACTTAAAATTACAATGAAAAAGGACGAAAATGACACAATGCAATAAAGCAGAAATTGAGCTTTAAAGTTAAGGGAAACACTTAAGTTAAGTGAAACACTTAAGTATTTCACTTACTCTTACACTTAAGTGTAAAAGTTGCACTTAAGTGAAAGGGAGTTTTATGAATACGGCCCCAGGTCCTAATCCTTAAATTCCACTTTTCTTTTAAATTTCCCAGTTTAACCCATATTGTTTGCTTTCCTATTAAAGTTCGTTTCTTTCGTTCAATCTCTCATTTCCTGATCAATTTAATTAAAGAAGTAACGAAAGAATATATTCCAAGACATTAATCATGATTCGAACATATAGATAATGTGATTGACACCCGGGGTTGACATTGTTAATTTTACATAAAACCTGCAAAGTTAAGTATACCCAATAATCCGCAAAATTTTTGTTCAGTCCAAACTGCTCAATGAACATTATCACTTACTTGTCGTGATCGTGCCGCAATTTGTGCCGAAGTAACCCGGCTGGCACGTGCAGGTATAACCGTTGCCTGGTGCTGAAACACAAGTTCCTCCATAGAAACAAGGGTTCGGTGTACATGATCCTTCGCCTGATAAACAATATCAAATAAAGCATTTGTAAAGTAACTTAACATTTTGCGAATAAAATCACAGACAACATGATGACGCAAGATATTTTGCATAAGCCCCCACATCCTTGTAGATCATTGCAGTAGGTTTTTGTCTTCGCCTAATGCCCATGACATACTTACAAAACGCAGCTAGCGTCTAGCTAGACGCTAACGATAGACGCTAACGAAGACGCTAAAGTTGAAAATATTTTAATTTGCTAGAGTCGGCTTAGCGTCTTCGTAGCGTCTAAAATCAAACCAAACGCTATCTGCGTCTTGCTAGTATATACCATATTCACTTGTCCAATTCAACTACTCATTTTCTGAATTTGGATCCCATTACAGTTGAGCGCTTTCATACTAGCCAGCCAAAAATTGTTAAAATAATTTACATGAAGTGTTTGACATAGAGTATGACTATTTGTCAAACTTAAAGAAAAATGGGGATTTTGTTAATTTAAGGACATTTTCAGATGGAAAATAGTTGGATCAGAATAGTGAATAGGAGTCTAATAGGGTATATCATGGGCTTAAGGGTATACACCAGAAACATGTTTTTAATGAACATTTTGCAATTGCATATCCCTAACAGGTGAAACAATAATCCTACGTCGCTAGGATTGAATTAAGTTACTTGTGTTACATTCGGGTTTGGGGAAAACTTAACTTTTCTATTTGTTATAGGAATTTTCATGTGATATGTGTATTTTGCGAATTAATGAGGTAGTCACCTTTACTTACATTTAATCTTTCGTGGAGACAGGGAGTTATGAGAGTAGCACACTGTTACGTACAGGGATTTTTTTTAAACTTTTGTCCCATATGGCGTTCGCCATTCTACTGAACATTTCAACTACAGTATTAAACACCACATTCTACCTACCTATTTCGCATTTGGCTCCCCTAAACCCATTGACACATTGGCATGTGTAAGACTCGGCTCCGGAAGCTATGCATGTACCAAAATTCAAACATGGGTTTTGATCGCATGCAGTGTTTGTCTTCGTAGCTGGAAAAAGAAGACAAAAATAAAGTACGAAAACCAAAAAGTATATTTATTATGAATAATCACAATAAAAGTATATTAAAAAAGGGTGTTATCAGCAACATATTTTGAAAATTGTTAAAGAAATATCCCGCTCAGAGTTTTTAAGATTATACGCATTTTGTAATCAATTTTAAAGTGGAGTGAAGTAAAACATTGTTTTAATGATCTCTCTTAATAAAATGAAGACATATGTACTTCACTCATGTTTTAGTTATAATATACATTTGTTTTAAATATTCGCATACCTTGTTCGCAATTGGTCCCAGTGAATCCGTTGGTACATTGACATGTATAAAAAGTTGTCCCAAGAGATGTACATGTGCCCTGGTTTTGACACGGGTTTGGATTGCACGGTGTGTTGACGAGTGCTAACATGAAAAATATAAGCACAGAAAAAAAACCGCTCTATAAATGTGAAAGTCTTATCTAGCTTTATCCGGTGATTCGAAAATGTTCAGAATCAACTTACTTAAATCACCCGCATAATCTGTTCATTTTAGTTTTGTACAAGAAATCGAAGTATAAAGAATAATGTTTTCCCCTAGAAAGGAGCGATTTGATTGGTGGAATGCCGTATGATAATAGTGCTAGGGAAATACAATAACTTACCTTGTTCACAGCGAGGCCCCGTAAAGCCTGTGGCGCATGTGCACACATAACCTCCTTGTGCGTTTGTAGAGCACCCGCCTTGATTTATACATGGATTAGAGAAGCATGGATCTACATTGAAAAAAAAATCAAAAGTAAATTGTTATGTATGTAGCCAATTATACAAAGGATAGCAAAAATGTTACAGAAAATAACATGTCTTTATTATAGCGATGGTAACTTAAAAACGGGTTATAATTTCGTTTAAAACATTTCATCACTTTGGAGATTTTGTACGGGAACCAACGTTACTGTACGTCCAGTATATAAGATATTATAAGATATGTAGAGGTCTGGTATTTTAAGCCTCTTTAGAAATCCCACACAAAGTGAGCTCACCACTGTTTGATATGGGTTCATTTATTAATTTTTTGACCAAAATGCACTGTTATAATAAATGCAGGCACTTAAAAGTGTTTAAATTAGTTCTGGAATTAGGTGTTGAACTGTAATATTTGTTTCCATAATTTGATTCCACATTTTGTCTCAAAAAATGCTCATTTTAGATTTAAAAAACCATCATTTTTAGCCCATATTTTGAAACTTCATTATTGGTGGCGCTATTCATTTTTCGAAATTAATTATATGCAAATTGCATAAATTAAATATTTGTTGTGTGAATTTAACATGAATAAAATTTGTTTTTGGTCCCTTTTACCTTATCCGTGTGGCAAATGTCAAAACTAAGGGTCATAGATACATAAAACCTGGAAACTTAATTTATAGAAATAGCGCCACCAATAATGTGCCTTTAGCATTAAATGGCTATATATTATTAGTGATCAAACAGTGGTGAGCTATTGTGAAAAGAATAAGTGTTTTAAACGCGACCACAAAGGAATATGCATGGCTGGTTTTCACAAGCTGTTATGAGGTAGATTTTTAAAGTTACTTAGTATCGAATGCCAGGAGTTGACCAAATTTATTTCCTAATGCATTTTCGATCCAGATACCCAATTTGTGATGTCAAGCTGATTCTTAACAACAATATATAGTTGGGCGTCCATGGAAGAAACTAACGTTAAATATGCTATGGTTAATGAGCGCGAATTTTAAAGAGTTACACGTTCCTTTTGTAAGTAATGGTTGATGACAAATGCTGCCACGTTAACGTTTTGATTTTGACAATAATTGAACGATTGAAAACTATAACTCGTGTTAATTGATGCTGTGAATTTTTTCCTTACTTATAACCTTAAGGCTCTGTCACACATCACGAAACGTACGAATAACGAACTAATAACGTACACTGGTTTGGTCATTGAAATACATGTATATCGATTACCAAACCAGTGTACGTTATAAGTACGTTATGTGCACGGTACGGTGATGTGTGACACAGCCTTTAGCCACATAGAAATGATTTATAAATCATAATGGTTTCAATCATGAGGTAAATTTGTTGTCATTCAAGCTGTTTGCAGACAAAAGAAACGTCCATGCTCTAAGTTAAAGAATGATATATGCGATGTTTATTATGTTATGAATAAATGAATATTGATAATAATTGTATAGTTTTAAATCATGCATTATCCATAATGTCAGAGAAAAATGTAAAACATAACAAATGTTATCATAATTACAGTGATTTGTTTGTACTATTGCACGGCTTGAAACAAACATTTGTGATATCATGATATAAAACAAATATTGAATGCCTATGCACGTGCAATAGTACAAAATATCATTCGGTCAAATTTGGACTGATCCATTTCACGAGGCGTAGTCCAAATTTGACCTCATGATATATTTTGTACTATTATACTCTCATGCATTCAATATGTGCATAATAATGACGAGATCAAGATGTAGATGTAAGTATACATGGCATTATAGTTTTCATAACATTATATCAAAATGCTATTTTACTTCTATATTTAAAAAAACCTCTAAAAACTAAATAAAAGTTCAACAGAAAGTTATGCTGTAAACATTGCTCTATCTGCAAAGTTGAAAATTAATAAAGATCAGTGCATGCAAAAACACAAAGATTGCAAACCACAAAAAGACACAACACTACATAGTGCCTTAAGATATCTAAAACTACTCCAAATGATATAATATGTAAAGTATCAAAAACATGCATTTTTGTATAGAGTAACAAAAACTTGTGCAAGTCAAAAAATGGCATTATGAAAATAACAACATGGAGAATAGATTAATTCAAGAGTCTCACCAAATCTACACTCTAAATTTTGAAACGGATAAACAAATGGATGACCAATGTGCTGGACTCTCATGTAGGATATAACATAGTAAAATCTAAATTGCTTTTATAAAATCTTGAAAACTCAATTTTGTCCAGAAAAAGATTCAAAAATTCTGTTCGGGTAGACAATTGTCTACCTTTGTCCAGTCGAAGGTAGACAATTGTGTACCTTAATTAATGAACTATTTTCTGGAAAAAGTTTAGTTTTTAAGATTTTATAAAAGCAATTTAGATTTTATAGTGTTATATATGTTTTAACAAAACCTGCATGTGTATAGATAATACAAATGTAGAACCTGCGAAAATGACATTGTAACTCCCACAAAATTGCCATATAGGCGTCTTTTGGAAAAGGGTTTTTAATTTTTAGAAGATATTTTCATGGTCTTTTGTGTACGAGCTACGTTTTGGTGCACTGCGTACTAACACCTGCATGCTTGTCCGAAATAGTATGACTGTTTGTATTTTCGGGACAACAATGTGTTAGTTTTAACTATGTGTTGGTGCACTATAAAGGACCAAGAAGTTGACTTGAACAATTATTAAGAAACCTTAAAAGACAATTTACACCAGTGGTTTTTTGAATTTATCATTTCATATAAGCACTGAATGTACATGTTAAATTCAAAAATACGCAGCATCGAGAGATACTATATATGGCAAAAGAGACTACACGCTTTAATATTGGCTTAAGTCTGCAGTAATAGTATGATCCGAGTACGATATTGAAAATGAAGATGGTGAATGTAATTTGAGTAGCGAAGATTAATGATTTATGTTTGAAGATAGTTTTGTTTTCTATGTTTCACCACAAATGTCACGACAGCAAAGGGATGTTCACGAAACATCAGCATCTGTGGATTATTCAATGGAATGTATCTATAACAGTACATCTGCAATCACTGGACAAGGGATCTTTTCGCCAGTCCGACGGCTAGCTAGTCCGAAGTTTGCCGTTCCGGTGGCTCGCAAGGACAAGCATGTAGGGAAAACTATCACATCCAAACAGGTTCGCTGGTGTATCTGGTCTGAAAGTAGAGCTCGCTAGTCCGAGGGCTAGCCGTCCGAATATTAAAATAGGTTCAATAGTTCCATATTCTAAAAGCAGGTCGCTAATCCAAATTTTGAAAAAGGTTTAGCCCCACAGTTTGTTTTACTATTATTCGGACTAGCGAGCTGGAGTATCAACTTTAAACAATAAAATTTCGGACTACTTGAGCCTTTTTAAAAGTTCAAACTTGTGAGCTATCAAGTTTTAAGAATTCTGAGATTTTTTTAAAATTCGGACAAGCAATCCTTTTTTAACACTCGAACTAGCGAGCCTAACTTATAATTAGGATTAGCGAGCTGTCGGACTAGCGAGTTGTCCTCAAACAAGAGCACACCATTAGCATGCAAAAATGCCCATTAGAATGCCCATCTATAAGAATCTATGATAAGACCGACTAGGTTCTGAGTTAAACTATACTACCTGGATTCTGACACAATAGGCCTATGAAACCTCGCTGACAAACGCACAGATATGGGGGCCCATCATTGGTATAAGCCGCGTAACAAATGCCCGCATTAAGACATGGGTTGATACCGCAAGGATCTGTATAGAGTATGTTTGAAAATAGTATGGAAGTGGTTGCAATTTTTTTTCTTGTTTTGCAAAACAGATTTGGATATGTTGAGTACAACAGTTCAATTTGTATGATAAGTTATAATGACTCTAGTAAGGTATAAGATAATGTTGCAAATGGGCTTTTCGTTTGAGAGTATTTGAATACATAACTTAACAATACCCTTTCTCTACGCTTGACACCAGGGTCGACACCATTTTAATTGCGCTCATTTTATTGGTACATGTAGCAGTGGACCCAAAGATGATTATATTTGTTATATCTGAGTTTACAAATAATCATGCCACCAAGTTGGGTGTATGTGCATTTCCACAATGTTAACCTACAATAAACGAAGCACTTCAAATGCATTATCTCAAGTGGGAGACCCTTTGTATCAAATTATGTTTATATATAGAACAAACCAAAATTATACTGTGCAAGTGGCAAAAATGTGCAGATTTAAATAAAATATGAAAAGATTTCATTTGAACTTACACTAGAGAACTGCAATTCAAAGCAATGCTACAAGATCTTATTATAACCTAAATAAGTGTTGACAAATAGAAATATTGTGCATTTTTGTTAACCGTTTGGTGCGTATAAGGTGCCCTAACAACCTCATATTTTTCTTCATTAAAAAACCTACCTGGTTGTTCACATGTTGTTCCAGTAAAACCAGTAGTACATTCACATGAATAATGTCCCTCTGGTGTTACAAAGCACATACCACCATTTCGGCAAGGAGACGAACTGCAGACTGTTGGTGTCTGGTCCTGTGTCCCGGAACCTAGGACATTATATCGGAAATTAGATTAGTATATATCAGCGTTCTTTGCATCTTATCGTTTGCTTGTGTTGTCCTAAATATCTGTACCTCCAATTGAATACGCTAATGTAAGAAAAGACCAACTCCAATAGCTCCCTTCAGTTAATTACACTTATATAAATGCATACAAATCTCTGAAAATGCTTTCACATCACTAAAATAGCATTTCCATCTCAATATCCTAATCATAGTGTCACATTTGACCTTGTTGTTGACTTTTTTAGACATTGTTATATAATTGTTATAGTACATATAGTTGCTATATTTAAACAGCCAGTACAAGAAAACCCCAACTCCATGAGCTCCCCTCTGCAACTTTATACTAGAAAAAATATCTAACAATGTCTATGATTGGGATATAGACATGGAAATACTTTTTAGTGATTTGAAAGCATTCTCAGAGATTTGTATGCATTTATATTTTATAGAACTTAACAGAAGGGAGCTATTGGAGTTGGGGTTTTCTTGTACTGGCGTATTCAATTGTTAATTGTCAAGCTTGAGAAATGCGATTTAGACAAGCTATTCTACTGGCACAGAAATCTATAAAAGAAAAGTGCAAACTAGTTCTAAATAGTTTCTAAAAGCATAACACAACTATATCTATTGAAATGATTTGTTAGCATGTCAACGTATGGCATATAAGCACGATAACCCCCCCCCCCGAAATACTTCCCGAAACAAAAAGTATCGTGTTAGAGGACAACTTTGCTTTCACAAAATACACTTGAAAACGCTTTTAGATAGACACATCCCCCCATTTTACGTTGTTTTTACTATAAACCATTTTTGATCAAAATCTTATAGTATTGCTTTAAACAGGCAGTGTCAATAGCTTTCAATGGGGAATTGTTCACTGTGACTTCTAATGCTTCAAACCTTTTGTACCTAACATTATGACATTTGACCCATTTTTTTGAAAAATAAACAAGTGACATACTTGGGCACATTGTCGGAGACGCAGAGCCATCCGCGCAGAGGCATGTGTGCGTACCGCCTATCTGTCTTGTACAGGTCGAGCCAGATGGACACGGATTAGACATGCATGGGTCAGTCACTAGACAAGCAAAGCAAACAGACAAGAAACATGGTTATCTAGCTAATGTGTTAATGAATTGAACAGATACAGAAACAACGTAAATCATACGGTGTGTCCCAGAAAAATCTTTACAATATTTTCGTGCAAAATGTCGGCTTTACCGGATGCATTTGCATGTAAAGTGCATGTGAAGTTTGCATAGTAGGCCTATTTAAAATGAACTTTATAAGATTTTTTTCATTTCATAACAGAAATTAACGCTTTATCAAATATGTATGTGTGCTAATTTTGTGCAAACCATTTCCACACTTTTCCCCGTCACATATGAATAAAGCACTCATGTTTCTGAATTGTATTAAATGGTCAAGTTAGAAAATGCACCATATATGCCTTACGTTTTCATCATTGTTTGTATCAATTGTATGTTATGATGAGCAAACAAAGACAATACAGTATTATATTTTTTACCCAAGTGGCAACATCAAAATTCGTAAAGTTGACCAAACAAATTTGCGCACAAATGTTTTGATAAGGTATAACTTCGAATACCGATTGAAATGAAACAAACTTTATAACAATGTTTATTTCCTGCACTACGAATAGTACATGCTATCTTCTAACATTTATTTCGTCTAAGCAGAGCCCAAGTATATTTTTCCATCTCTAAAGTATAGCACAGATTATCTCTTTCCATGAATAGTATGTAAAAGTAAAATAGGACTACATGGTAGCCCCTTTGGCAAAAACAAATCAAAAAGCTGCAATGTAAAAATTCCACAATTACTTTATGTAATTGTTTTGAGTGTATGCGTGGAAATGAATTTAATTACGGTTTTGAATATATTCTTAAAGGAAGGTTTGCTTTGATAATGCTATTTTCTTTGATAATGCTATTTTTATATGAACTGTGAATAAAAAAGTTCAAAATATTTTCATTTTTCTTATTGTCGTCTAATATGTTTATATCATACAATATTTGCTCTATAAGTCAGATGGACTCCGGCTAATGAGTGCTGAAGTGCAGACATCTTCGCTTCAACTTATCAGTCAAATGAATGAATAGTACATGCTATCTTCTAACATTTGTTTCGTCTAAGCAGAGCCCAAGTTTATTTTTCCATCTCTAAAGCATAGCACAAATGATCTATTTCCATGAATAGTATGTAAAAGTAAAATAGGACTACATGGTAGCCCCTTTGGCAAAAACAAATCAAAAAGCTGCAATGTAATAATTCCCATAATTACTTTATGTAATTGTTTGGAGTGAATGCGTGGAAATAAATTTAATTACGAGTTTGAATATATGCCTATTCTTAAAGGAAGGTTTGCTTTGATAATGCTATTTTTGTATGAACTGTGAATAAAAAAGAGTTTAAAATATTTTAAAGGTTTTCATTTTTCTTATTGTCGACTAATATGGTAATATCATACAAAATATGCTCTATAAGCCAGATGAACTCCGGCTCATGAGTGCTGAAGTGCAGACATCTTCGCTTTAACTTTCAGTCAGTGACCCGGAAGGTAGGGTGCACTATGACTCTAATTTTTACTATATACGCGTAATTAATATTTTGACCTTTGATCCCTTTTTTGCAAAATAAACAATCGACATACTTGGGCACATTGTTGGCGACGCAGAGCCATCAGCGCAGAGGCATGTGTGCGTACCGCCTATCTGTCTTGTACAGGTCGAGCCAGATGGACACGGATTAGACATGCATGGGTCAGTCACTAGACAAGCAAAGCAAGCAGACAAGAAACATGGTTATCTATCTAATGTGTTAATGAACATATACAGAAACAAAGTAAATTATACAGTGTGTCCCAGAAAAATCTGTACAAATAATTTCGGCTTTACCGCGGATGCATGTGCATGTAAAGTTCATGTGAAGTTTACATAGTACATGAAATGAACTTTGTAAGATTTTTTTTTATTTCAATTGGTATTATGTAACAGAAGTTCACGCTTTATAAAATATTTGTGGGCTAGTAATTTTGTGGAAACCACTTCCACACGTTTTTCCCGTCACATATGAATAAAGCACTCATGTTTCTGAATTGTATTAAAGGGTCAAGTTGCACCATATATGCCTTTCTTTTTCGTCATTTTTGTATAAATTGTATATTTCGAAGAGCAAACAAAGACAATGCAGTATATTTATATTTTTTACCCAAGGAGCAACATCAAAATTCGTCAAGTTGACCAAACAAATTTGCGCACAAATGTTTTGATAAGGTATAGAGGGGAGCGTGACCGAGTGGTTAGAGCACGGGACTCGTAATACATAGGTTGTGGGTTCGAGTCCCGGTGACGGCACTGCCGGTCGGACCATGTCTCCTTGTTTCCTTGGGCAAGAAACCTTACTCTAATTGCTCCGTGGTTCGGAAGTCACGTAAAGCTGTGGGTCCCCTGTTCGAATGCTCCTTCTTGGGACGCTGCATACAGAGTATACCTGGTGAGTCTACAACTTCGAATGCTAATTGAAACGAAACAAACTTTATATCAATGTTTATTTCATGCACTTTTCTGAGTATAGCACAGATTATCTGTTTCCATGAATAGTATGTAAAAGAAAAAATGGACCAAGTGTACTTTAGGTCCCATCCAGAATTTTAGGGTTAGGGTTTAGGGTTAGTGTTAGGGTTAGGTTTAATTTAGGGTTAAGGTGTAGGGTTAGGGTTAGTTTTAGGGTTAGGGTTTACGGTGGGCTACATGGTAGCCCCTTTTGCAAAAACAAATCAAAAAGCTGCAATGTAATAATTCCACAATTACTTTATGTAATTGTTTTGAGTGAATGCGGGGAAATGAATTTAATTACGGTTTTGAATATATTCTTAAAAGAAGGTTTGCTTTGATAATGCTATTTTTGTATGAACTGTGAATAAAAAAGTTCAAAATATTTTCATTTTTCTTATTGTCGTCTAATATCAGTTCAGCGGAACTCACAATTCGGATACGTATCTGAATGTGGATACCCACGTACATTTTGTATCCAAATTGTGATACTTGTATCACAATTTGGTACTATGGTGCACAATATCGGATACCGCTCCATATTAGGACATGAAGGGGTATCCGAATTCTGATACGCCTGTCGTTGCCCAGGTAACAAATCAATAGCACAAGCTGGCAAGTACATGTAGAACATCTTTCTTGCATCTATGATAAATGTATCTGTGGAAATGTCATTTCCATCTGTGCAATTCCAGCGGGACAGCTTCGAAACATGTCCTGATAGCTCCTTTTCAATTCACAGAAGGCAAAATAATTTGGCCAAAACTTTCTTAGAAATTAGATGACAAATGATGATAATGTTATTGACTTGCATACATACCGGTATGATGCGCGGCGAAGCTAAATATTAATCTCAGATATTATCCCGTTTTAGTTGTTTTTAATCAAAATTCAGATACGGGTATCAGAATTTTGATACGGGGTATCCACGTATCCGAATTGTAAGTTCCGCCGAACTGATATGCTTATATCATACAATGTTTTGCTCTATAAGCCAGATGAACGCCGGCTCATGAGTGCTGCAGTACAGTGCAGACATCTTTGCTTATACTTATCAGTTAGTGACCCGGCAGGTAGGGTGCACTATGACTTTTAATGCTTTAATTTTTACTATACACCTTTGATCCATTGTTTTGCAAAATAAACAAGTGACATACTTGGGCACATTGTTGGCGACGCAGAGCCATCAGCGCAGAGGCATGTGTGCGTACCGCCTATCTGTCTTGTACAGGTCGAGCCAGATGGACATGGATTAGACATGCATGGGTCAGTCACTAGACAAGCAAAGCAAGCAGACAAGATATAGGGTTAACTAGCTAATGTGTTAATGAATTGAACAGATACAGAAACAAAATAACTTGGACCGAGTGTCCTAGAAAAATCTTTACAATATTTGCGTGAAGTTTTCGGCTTTCCGGTACAGGAAATACCCTTTAATACAAGGTTTGTTTCATTTAAAGGGGCAATTCATGATCCACTTTTCAACCTCAAGGTCACCTCTATCAAAGTTGAGTTTTTTAGCTTAAAAGAATCCTCAACTGGTATATGTTACGATCCCCAAACCATTCTTTCATATGTGCTTGCATTTTTGAGAAAAGTGAGGAAATGTGTCATTTTCTAATTATTGTCGGGGCCCCGACAGTAATTACAACACAGTAGACTATGGAGATTTTCAAAATGCTGAAAAGCTCGTAACTTGGAAACGAACGGTCGGAATCAAGTGAAATTTTCAGTATATATTAATGTTGTACTCTTCTTTTTATTTAGCTAGAAAGGAGGCCACATCAAAATCATGAATTGCACCTTTAAAATCTCATACAAAAGTTACGCTTTATAAAGTATTTGTGTTCTAATTTTGTGTAAACCACTTCCACAATTTTTGTTGTCTCAAAGTACACGTGCTTCTGAATGGTATTCGTTTTACAAGATTTTATAGTCGGAGTTAGACCCGTAGTGATAAAAGCGGGGGGGGGGGGGGGGCTACTTAGTACAAAAGGGGTAATGGGGACGTGCCACAAATTCGGGTAGCAAAATTAGGCTATCTGGTATTCCAATCGGTCCTTTTTCTTCGCAAAATGGGGTATTTTGATGGGTTTTCTTTTCAAAATTTTCGGAAATTTGCGCCAAATGCCACAAATTTTTAACATTTCTTCTCAAAATGTTTGAAAATTTTGTTAACATATAGCGAATTTGGACAGAAAAAAAGAGATTTTTTATTAAATTTGGGTCAAAATTTAAAAGATTTGGTATATGGATGGGTCAATTTTTCTTAAAAATTGGTATTTGGATGAGTGACTTTCAAAATTTCCCAGAGGCACGTCCCTACCCAAACCATATCTGAGTAGCCCCCCGGGGCCATAGGGGTGCTTGTGAAAACGCTTGTGAAACCTTTTTGTTTGTTTGTTTGTTTGGTTTCGTTTTGTTTTGCTTGTCAGTTTTAAAAAACACTAAAATTAGTTTAGGGTCGACCAAAATAGATGGTTTTCCTCCAAAAGGTCTACCTTTTGACTATACCACACCCTCTCCCAGAGAAACTCCTGGCTACAGGCCTTGTTGGATTGGCAGAATAAATTATGACAATATTCAAGCACACTTAATTCAAGGTGGAACATTATCAAAATCATCAAAGCGAACAAAACAAATTTGTTCAGTTTTTGAAGGTGTTACCTCTGTGCTAGGTCAGCGATTGAACTTTTATATTAAGGTTTATTTCATGTACTATGATCTAACCTTTACGTGTGTTTTCACAACCCGTTAAAGCCAGAAACTCCACGCAAAAACAGTGTGTTTTCCTGAGGCACGGGATAAAAAATCTAAAAGCTATAGATAGGTTCAATTTACAGGTTATTACACTCTTAGAAGGCCGGGATCAAATTTTTGATCCTTTTTCGGGATCATTTTATTTTGATCCTTTAAGGATCACTTTTGATCCTTTAAGGATCACTTTTGATCCTTTAAGGATCAATATATACAAATGGATCAAATTCACAAGGATCATTTTTGATCCTTTTTTAGGATCATTTTATTTTTATCCTTTTTGATTACAATATCAAAGTTTTGATCCGTATTTCTGGTTTACTTTGATACGGAAAGGATGAGCTCACATTTTGATACCGCGTTTGGATGCAACGTGATGTTTTGTTTCATATTTGAGTACACCCCATTACCGCTACACAGCGGGGAATGTATACTATGGTGTAACATGTATAAATACGTTGATTTCATCACACAGCCCCGTGGTCGAGTGGTTAGAGCCTTGGTCTCTTAATTAACAGCAGGTATGAGTGCGGCGTGGGTTCAAACCCTGCTAGCGTCACTTCAGTGTGATGTTTTTTGCAGGTCTTTTTTATAAGAAATATTTGATCCGGATCACTTTGATCCTTAAAGGATAAGCTCATATTTGATACCTAAAAAGGATCAAAATTGATCCTTTTTGTCTCATATTTGATACTTTCTTTCTAAAAGTGTAGTATAACATATTACACAACAGGAGATGACACATTTAATATGATACTAAGTTATAGAACACGTACATAGGTTGCTCATGTCAATGTTAAAATGAGAGCGTGTTACAAGACAAACGTATACCAACAACATGTTCTTTCTTGTGATTGCATTTTAGTGGTTGATGACTTCATGCGAAAGAAATGACAAAGTTCCATCCAATGAAATTTGATTAACCGGACAGGATACTTTTTTTCTCGGTGCTAATCATTATCTAGCCAATTACACTAGATTAAGTCGTTATTATTTTCTTAAATAATTGCATTAAATGCAATATATAGATATAATATGTAATGAAACAGTATACGCTTCAAAATCATGATCATAAGAAGTACTTGGTGCTGTAATTATCTCCTCATCTGTCTTCATCCTCATAACAAGTGTCTGATTTATACGGCCTTGCGTCAAAAACAGGTCCCTCCAATATGATGGTTTTGTTACATATTACCATAAAAATAGTAGAAAAACATGCATTTTTGCTACAACTTCTTAAACGTATTTGGGAAAAATTTGTATCATATGAAAGGTCTATTTATATACAAAAAACAAATTTGCCGAGGAATCCAATTATGTGATTGATTTTTAGGTAATGTGTACAGGAAAATAATTATGACCGATAAATGTCCCAAAAATTAACGAGTCGTTTCATAGATTTTGACCATCCTCAATATTTTGACCACATTGAAATTGGTCACCAAATTTATTATTTTATGGAAGATTATCATTACATCCTTCAATTAATGTTGGTGTTACCTGGATACACCTTTCACCAAAAAATGTCATTGAGCAAAATGCACTTTTGATTAATTTTGCACCCTGTTCAGTTTTTATCCCATCCCTCAAAATTAGGTTTATTTAGGTAAAATTAGAATCCTTGGAAAATAAGCTATCCAGCAATATATAACTTTGTTGGTTTTAAGTGTATGTATTAAAGTTACAATCATCTGAATACAAATTGGCATGGCTTTACCAATGTGTTTATGTGAAACAAAAAATAGGACCAGTTAATGACTTACGTCCAGACACGCGGATTAGATAACATGCAAAGTATAAGTATTATATTTTAATCAATGCATTCTGCAGATGGTAGAAATAACACGTATAGTTCAAGTAATTCTTGCATCACCAGTATTTTGAATGAACTTATGAGAGTGAGCAGCACTGTTATACTTTTGCATTACTTGTATTTCCATATAAGCCTTTTTGAGGTATGGCTAACATTGCACACTCGACGAAACATATTTTGTGTTTCCCGGGTTTTACCTAAACCAAAGTACACCCTCTCCTATTGTTATCTTAATTTTACCCATTTGGAATAGCGTCATCTCCTTTAGTGACGGCCATTCTTCTAAAAGGCTGATTGTATTGTAATAGTCTCTTTTTCTTCTCTACAAGAACCTAATAAAGGCAACTAACTTTTTTATACAAGGGAAACATTTACTTCAGTCTCTCTTTCTTGAAATCATTTATCTAGCGTCTTCAAAGCAAAGCGTTTGGCATATCAAGTAGTATAACATACCAGTATTATAGTTCAGTTTTTCATCGGCACGTTAACGGTTTTTAAGGCTACTACAGTAAAAGGGCAATTGTCAAATTTTTATAGTAGATAAGACAATTGTTTTGAAATAATGTTAACATAAAATGTTTGAAGCATGTTATCAACAGTATACGTAGAGCTATAGAAAGTTGCTTACTAAACTACTACAATTTGACGAAATTCTCGAAATAGCTATGACATTTAAACCCATTCCATTTGTAAATTACCTTGACACGTGGTAGTTGTCGTTGACCCATCTTGGCAGAGACAAATGAAGGTACCTTCAGTTGTACGTGAACAGGTAGAATCATCAGGACATGGGTTCGACTCACATGGGTCACGCACTGGAATAATAATTGTCTTATACTATTAAGGTATTTTAGAAACATACCACCGGAAAATTATTTAGACAGGTTCTTGAATTTAGTTAAATCGGTTCAATTGAAAATTTATTCAATAACACATGTAAATGCAAATATTAACAAAAACATTATAACAATGAAAGGAAATATTATGTTGAGGGAATGGTAATTATCACATTACGACGGCTACAAAACAAAAACAATTGGATATGTTCAAAACTTTTATACCCGGGAGGCATTTCATAATTTACCTAATTGGTCAACAAAACTCAAGAGTATTTTTGCGAAAGTTATATATATATATTGAATACCGTCAAGAACACTTACTTCTTAATTCTGCTGACTCTGTCGTCCACCATGTCCAAAAATCACGAACAACTGTAGCTCTGTTCAAATTAATATTTTACATAAAATGTGTCAGTATTAAAATCTTTTTAAATATTTTGTACATAACAAATCAGATATTTTGTATACAAAATACAGCTGTATTAAAAACGTTTTCTACAACAATCCGTTTTAAGTCTATACCACCTGCCTTAATATATAATAAATGTCGCTTAATATAACTTTAGTTCAGTGTACTATCTAAGTCCAGGATTAAAATAGGTCATACACAAAACTATCAATACATACTAATTTCCCCTTGTCTACGATATTTTCCCTCCCTCTTTATAAGGATACACTAAAAATGAATTTTTCCAATATCAATCAACAAATTATTGCAATTTTTGGTCAGAAATGAAAAGGGCTAGTTATAATTTGTGGTTTTGTTTTTGTTCCTAACATACACTCTTAATTCATGTGATTAAAATTTCAATTCAGAAGATAGATTCTAGTCTTTTCAAAGACCTTATTTAAGGAACAATTACTCTGGATTTAAAATAATTATTTCATAGAGATTAAAATTATTTTAATCCCAAAAGGTTTAAGAAAAGAATTAATCTGTGTGATTAGAATTTTAAATCTGAAGGATTGATGTGGGATTGATACAAAGGGTCTTACAGATTTAAATAACAAGTGAGAATTAATAGCAATCCTAAGCTTACTGAACTGATTTCAAATGGAACTTTTACTCTTTCTATCAGTGAGTCAATGATACCACCAGCTAAAAGTTGTTAAGAATTAGTATATTTTACTGGATCAGTGCAATTATTTTTAACCTTTATTGCACTGAAAATGAGAGAGATAGGCTTGAACATGTTGTTGACAAAACGTGCATAGTACTAAGCTCCAATGTCTATTAGCGCTGATGTTGTTATTACAGGCACGTGACACAATACAATCGACGTGATTGGTCAATATGCCGATATTTTCACTTTCTACCATTTGTTTCTTTAAAAGATTAACAATTTAAATCTTATTTTAAGACCGAACCCGATAGAAATAACCTTTAAAGAATAAACATTAATATTTAGATGTTCTTTTGATTTTAAGCTGAGTTCAGACTTGAAATTTAAATTCGGCAAAATAAGAGTTTATATTAGAAATTGGTAATTGTTCCTAAGTATATAATCCTCTATAATCTGATTTGCAGTGATACTTACACAAATTTAATGTTGCCCATATACATATTTGGTACATTCCATGTGAAGCTTACACTACTTTGATAATCTCTTTGCGCATGCGTTACTGAATTGCTTAAATTTCCCGCGCAATCTAAGAGTTTAGATAACATATTCGTAGATGGTGTGTTCCATGTGCCTAGAATTTCCACTGGTTCTTTGTCGTACGGAGGGACATCGTCAGCGTGACGGGCTTGTAAGAGGAAGCCACGGAAGTTGAAGTTAGGTTGATTGGTACGGATTGTTACTGAAAAGAAAACGAACAATAAACATGTTAATAATTGAGATATAGCACTAAAATTATAACACTTAATATAAATATTCAACTTATTTTTCTTCACTTTTTATTTAAATCTGTAAATAGTACACACGATTTTAATAATAGCAGCGTTAATGACAGAATATCCTATTTTGTTGGTAAAAAATGTGACCGTCCATCCCAAACTAGCCGTAAAAGCGGCATCTTGTCATTTTCACTTTTTGAGATATAGGATTAAAATGACACCTCAATGAACTTCACTCGATTTCCAGAATAGAAGTCAAGTTATGGTCCGCCAAAGTTTGTCAGGGAGTAAAAAGTAAACTGAGATAAACGCGTTTAATGATCAGTAAGCTTTATATTTTCTGTTGATCGTCTTATAAATATGCAGATTTATTTCATATTTCATATAATTTTCTCAAAATGAAACTGTGCTGGTATTTTGTTTTAAGCACAATGATTGTGAATCTGTCAAAAATCTATTTCGGCAAATTACGACCTTGACAATTGACACTGATGTATTTTCACTTGTAGCGCAAAATGAACTTTCTTGCATTTACGGCTCATACGGGCTGGACAGCTACAAATATAGCTAAATATGTGCATTCCCTTAAATTACCAAGTATTCATATAAACAGAGAAACACGGAAATGCCTTTTATATATAACTGGCGTACATATTTGCTTCCATATACTTTTCAAGCCGTAGTAATAAATGGCCATCAACATCAAGAAAATACTTTTATGGAACAGGAGTATAATGAAAATAATTCAATTTTAGATTTAATAAGATTTAAGGTTTAATAAGATGTTGAAGTAATGATTATAGCTGATTATAAACATCAATGTTTTAGTAGGTTACGTTTTCTTTCGAAATAACACATAATTTACCATATATATTTAAAATTTGTTGTGATTGATTGGTATTTCTACATGGGCAATTAAATACAGATATTTTAGCAGAAGAACATTCATTATATTGCTGGTAATAAGTAGTAAGTAAATGCATAATATGTAATCTAGTTTCAGCTAGATCAGGAATGCAATTCTTTTAATCATTATATGAGCATTAAAATAATGACCTTTACCTTTACTGTGTAATTCCATTTAATGCCATGAGCATTACGTTTCTATAGAAACATTTATTGTTTACCTAAAGACGACGTTGCTAGGAACGCCATTCCCTCATCAATACCATGGCTAATTCCGTCGATCAGTTTCTATATTATACAAATACTATTAACCACGCTGAATTTGAGATCTTCAATGAAACTGTTTGTTTTTCAGACAGGGGATGTTTTTAATTCCTGTTGGCTCATTCACGCGTACTCTATTTGTCAATTACCCGTAAAATCGGTCGCGAGTACCATAGTGATATTTTCCATGAATTTGGTGGCAACGATCGTATTATTCATTTTGGAAATGAAAATATAGCATTGAACATGATTTTTCTATTATAATTATGCTACCCGTGCAATTTTATTATCATTTTAAAAAACTTTTTTTCAAAACTAAAATTAATTATCGAGCTTGGCATGGAAAGAATTGAAATTGAACTTAATAAAAATTAACAACACTCAAAAATATAATCGTATATATATCATAAAGCTACCGTATGTGTTTTTCACCACACTAGAAATGATTTTAACTCAAAAGCTAACCACAATCATAATAATAATAATATTTATTTCCATAAACCTTAACAACAAAAGTACCTGTAGAATGTCTTCACCAAGAACACTACATTATACGAAAAGTATACTCAAAATTACTTGTCAGACTACATAAGTATCGATATGCAAAATGATAAGCCTTCTTGGTTTTTTTTTTTTTTACATAAAGCTATTTTTTCTTTACCATACTCATACATTTGTACTTATATTATAGTTATATAGTACTTGCAATTAAAAATATTATCTGAGAAAACTTAAACAGATCAGGGCAACTGTTTTGTCTTGATTACATGTATTTTTAGTTAATTTTAATTTAATTTCCTTTAATCAGTTTTATGTACTTAAAATTACAGAACCATTTTTGAGAAGGAATGAAAAATAATTTTACAATTGTCAAAGAAATTTTATTTCATGTCGTAAATGAATAGTACCATGTCCTTATACGATCCATTTCCTTAAAGCAGTACAAAAGTTGGGTAAAACGGTTGAGATAAAAAAAGGGTTAAAATGAAGAATCATGATTCATGCACACATGTAGGGCCTACTTTTCGTAATACTTGGAATGCTTGGTGTAGAATGAAATTAGAGAATCACTGGGTTTGTCCAAAAATTCAAAAGCAATTGATGTTATGAACGTCCTATAATTTTCGTAGGTTGAAGAGCTTGGAACGTTTTAAATCTTGAGAACGGGTGAACGATGTACAAGCTAACATTATACCTTTCTTAATAATAATAAAAATGTGACCGTTTCTCTCAAACCAGCCGTAAATTCAGCCTCTCAAGTAGTCATTTTCAAATATTCCTAAAGAATATAAGAATTAACAGGATTAAAATGACACCGTATTGAATTTCATTCGACTTCCAGGAATCAAGTTATAAGGCCCGTCAGACATGTCAGACATGTCAGATGCATAGATGTTGTCTTCGAGTAAAAGGTGAAACGGAGATAAGATGTGTTTATTTAAAGACAAGTAAGCCCTACATTTTCTGTTGATGATCCTCAGAACATATAGGTATATTTCGATATTTTCAATGATTTTCTTGCAATGAAACTATAATTATATGCAGGTGTTTTAAAAAGGTTCAATATTATGAATCCGAATATAATTTTGTCAAAATACTACCTTTGCATGTCTTTTCACCTGTAGCGCTGCATTTTACAGCTCATATGAGCTGGACGAACACAAATGGATAAGAAATCATTTTTTCTTTGTTACACATTTCTTTCTTGACTCGTTACATTCTCCATTTGTTCTCCAGAGAGGATGGGAAGCGTTAAGGAGCTTACAGAATCCATTTGAAGGGAAAATCTTTTGTCAGAAATATGGCATTTTGTCACTAAATTGGTTTCTACAAAATGCCATTTTTGTGTTTCTTCACAATTATATAGTAAGAGAGATAGTCTTTAATCCAAGGGCGTCGGAACCGTGTGGGCAATGTGGGCTTTGGCCGCACCACTTTTCAACCAGAAAAAAATAATTGAATGTGTTTATGGTCCTAGCATTATTAACCATTTTTAGTAACTACTTTCTTCTGCGGCTTAGTTGTTTACTTATTTTTGATAACTAATGGGTTACAGGCCGCACCACTTTTATTTTCCTTCCGACGCCCCTGCAATCCAAATGTTTTGAGGTATTTTGGCATAACTTGTTTGCTCTGTCACTCAGTTGGGCGTGACTGCAAACGAAATACTTATACTGTGCTAAACCATGATCATGATGATAGGTAATAATTTGTTAGAACGATGCGGCAACATTGTTTGAGAAAGATTCTTGATCGAGAGATCATCGTATATTTGCTCGATATATAATTGCATTTCGTTATTGAAATTTGTTTAATTTGTGTGTGATCAAAATTAACAACAAATAATACGAAGTGTTGATTATATGATGATTTCAACGAATTGCATTATAGTTATGAAACAAAAAGATTCTGTAAAATATCAATACATTATCACATTAATTTATCGATCGATCACATCATCTGATATTTATAAAATGTAAATCGATGCGTTGAAATTAAAGGGTCA
>JXSR01S000091.1:5995-21926 GCA_000969725.1 Ophiothrix spiculata
TTATTACTTGATATATTAATTAATCAATCATTAATTCAATTAGGGTCAATATCTAAAAAGTTTAGTTTTTAGTTTTGTTAAAGACTGTATTTGATAACTTTAAGTAAACGCTCATTATCTAAATCCTCAAAAACAGTCCTAAATTCACCTTTGTCTTGCCAGGTATTTTACATTTTATGCCTGACAGGATAAATACTTATCAACCCTCATGTTGTTTAGCGCACATCAAGCATCCCCTAAAATGTGAGCCCCGGTATAAAATAATAATGGCTTCATTAATTTCATGTCAGTTTACATATGATTATCGGTTGAACCAAGGATGGTCACAATCATCCATCCCAAACGAGCCGTAAATGCAACCTCTTGCCATTTTTACTTTTTTAACATTTGCAAAGGCCATGTTAAGGATTAAAATGATATGAACTTCACTCGATTTCCAGAAGTCAAGTTATGGTCCGGCAAATGTTGTCAAAGAGTAAAATGTATAACTGATTTTAACGCGAACAAAGATCAGTTAGCCCTATATTTTCTGTCGTCAAAGAACACAGATATATTTCATATTTTGATCATTTTCTTGAAATATAACTTTGCTGGTGTTTTGAAGTATAAGCAAAATACGACCTTGACATGTATTTTCACCAACCTCTATAGCTCAAAATGTCATGAAGCTTGCTGCATTTACGGCTCGTTTGAAATGGACAGTCACAATTGTATATAAAAAGCAACTAATCGCAGAACCAAAATTATTGACCCGGGAAATTTGATTTTGAAAGCGTGTTGCATTGATTCCGTCTTTAGCGTATTTGGGTGTAATTCTGACATGAGTACAATATATTGAAATTGTTATTTTATATCAATCGGTAATAGACAACAGTAAAATTGCACCGTGTCGGCGTGTTGGGATGCAGCGCTAATAATTCAGAAATTCCGTTGCCAAAACTGAGACGTCCAATTATCTTGGGTATACATCACGTGTAGTAGAAGCAGAAATGTGCACATCACAAATGAGAAGAATAATACATATTTCTTCAAAGTGATGTAAGTAAAATGTAATAAAAAACATTTTTCATTATTTCCGCCATGGTTTGAGATTTGGAATCAGCATGAAGTGCATGAAAAACACATGAAATTGATCAATTTTATACTTTAAATCCTCAAAACTCCATCTTGTATTTTCACTTCGAAAATTCAAACTTTGCCAGCAAAACAGTTCATTTACGGTCTTAAACACTGCTTTAAATGTGACGGCAAATGTATATATGGTTAAAAGAAGAAGATGAGAAATGTTGACAATTACAAAGTTTTATAAAACGTGAGGTGAACTTTGATGCAATTTTAAGCGATGGAAAATATCAGTGCATAGAAACACGCAATAGCTCCGACATTCAATGTCCTTTCGACCATTTAATGCCATTGTAAATCTTGACAAACATATGTAATTCCACTATTACTCCTTGAAATTCAACCTACCAAAATTTGAACGAAATTGGATGATGGAAAATGGTTGAAATGTTGCCATACATGACAAAGTAGCATTAACCAGTTTGAGGTAGCCTGTTGACACCATTTTGAGGTTGATTGTGACGTGTAATCACTAGTAAAGATGTATATAAAAACTAAAGCCTCTATTCCTTATGTACACCAAAACAAAAATTATGATGATCGGATATGTGTAAGTGGTCCAAAACTTGCAGTAAACATGCCGTTCCACTCTATCGCTCATCTAAAGGGACTGTAGCCTTAAGGTTAACTTTTTGTGATCTTTTTCTCTCTGTAGTTTTGCCTACCTCAATGTATGAAACTTACAGTATTAACCCAATTATATCAAATATAATTCTTAATTTGTTAACTGGGTGCCTCCACCCACACGCCTAGCGTTTTTGGAGGCATCCATGTCTCTTATACCTCAGTGTGTATCATCTTATATTATACAAAAATGTATATTATTATGCACAATTACATAATGTATTTATAGTATTGACCAATATGTATTTTCTTGTGTATGGTGAGATGAAACAAATAAATAAATGAAATGAAATGAAACATGTTTACCTGCTTACTCCTTGTAGGAACAACCAATGGGGATGTATTTGTGAAAGCCATGCCAATCATTCCAGCTTCTGTACAGCGTAAACCATACCATCCGGCAATACCAAAATGATTTGATCCTGAATGCAAAATAATGAAAGAAAGCTTGCAATGACCTGAGATATGACAATTATTTTAAATAAAACATGTTTACCTGTTTACTTCTTGTAGGAACAACCACTGGGGATGTATTTGTGAAAGCCATGCCAATCATTCCAGCTTCTATACAGCGTAAACCGTACCATCCGGCAATACCAAAATGATTTGATCCTGAATGCAGAATAATGAAAGAAAACTTACAAGACTTTTTAAGTTCTCAAACAATTGAGCTTGGTGGCCAAGCTACTTCTGCAAATTGTCCCTTTCCTCAGGACACTGATGAGCGTGGTCATTAGGCCTAAAAAATTGTTTGTTTACCCTCCGTGACCGACCGTAAAAATGCCAAAAATTTGGGTCGGGACACCATTTTCAAGGAAAATATAAAATTTAGCAGTAGAAAGTTTCACGTTTAGTGTATGAAATGCATGTCTCCTCTTAATAATGACCCACCACGATTGTTGATTAAGCCATTCAACAACTCACTGTATCTCTTTATACAGGAGTGTACCGTTATTGATTAGTGATGAATCCACAGTTGATAATCAAATTAGCGGGTTACGCTCGGCAGGGCGTTAACGGAAGTGCGTATACGCAGTACACAAAAGTCGGCGCACTGATCATCGCGCGTCGGGCACTTATAGTACGTGCAAAAGCCCGGTGCTTGGAAAAAATTTATAAAGTCAAAGCAGAAAACATTCAGAAATTAGCACTTTACATCAGATAAGCTAAATATTTTTAAAAGATGAGTAGGCCTAGCTGTTAAATTAAAAAAACATTTAAAATTTAATTCATACGTTTTCAGGAAGATTTTCATTGTTGAAAGGTATTCAAACACGCCACAGAGTTGTTAAAAGCCACCCTCGCGCGATAAAAATACGCAGACGCATGGATGCATCGTTGTTGATTCGCGATGAACAACTCTGTGGCGTGTTTGAATACCTAATTCACTGCTTGGCATTTGCGATAAAATCCTTGGAATAACATGAACAATGAAATTTATGTAAGAGTGTTAAAAAAAAAAGGATCGACCGACCAACCCAAAACCCTCAAAATGTTGACAGAATATGACTTTTATGTGTAGTTAGTGTTGTAGTTTAAAATGAAAAATGTTGATTTAAAGGGAAATTTTGATGATCCGCTTTTAATCCTCAAGGTCACCTCTATCAAAATTGAGTTTTTTAGCTAGTAAGAAACCTCGACTGGTGTATGTTATACAAACCTCACACCATTTTTTCAAATGTGCTTGCATTTCTGAGAAAAGTGAGAAAATGTGCCATTTTCTAATTGAAAATGAATGGTTGGAATCAAGTGAAATTTTCAGCATACATTTATGTCATACTCTTCTTTTTGTTTAGCTAGAAAAGAGGTTGGGTCTTCATCACATCAGAATCATGAATTGCACCTTTAAAAGAGGTTCGTGGTAGATGGTCATATATGTGACCTGTCACATAGAGGTTCGTGGTAGATGGTCATATATGTGACCTGTCATATCGAAAGGTACCTTAAGGTTGGCATAGTAAATTACAAGATATGGCCATTGAAGCTGAGTATAGTCAAAAATCACGTTTAGGGTCGAATTTCTAAATTCAACAGCAACGTTACCTTTGAAGTGTATTCTATCATATTAATCAGGTTCCAACATCCAAAACGTTAAGACAAATTTGTTTTAAAAACCGAGATAAAAAACCTTTCTCTATTCAAGTTTTACCAGTACAGAAACTTTAAACTTGATTTTCTCAGAACTATAGTTTTCTGAATCAGCCGATGCATTTTACCAATTGGATGTAACTTTGCAATCGGACATCCAATAACCAAATTAAAGGTAAGGTGTCATCTTAAAGCCTAAAATATAATCTTTCAGATGAGACCAAAAAATAAATTTTCATTTTGGAACCCTTAATGTATCTTTCGATATGACGGGTCACATATTGGAATCATGCATACCCTTTGCTACAACCATCCCAATTCCAGCTTCTTTGGCCTTCTGGATAGCTAGATCTATGCAGAATTTTCCGACCCATGGTCCTAATAAATTGTTGCCATCAACCCAAGCAGTTCCAGCTAATTCTTTCAAGATAACAGGCTCCTTGTCGGATACTGTTGTGCCGCTTTTGATATCTTTAACATACATTTCTGAAAGGAAATGGAAAAGAAATGAATCATTTATTAAAAGTGAAAATAGAATTTAGAGTGGCATACAAGTAACTGCATACAATGTAACATAAACACAAGAAACAACAAAAATAGTTCACTCATCTTGTAGTTATACTTTAAATTTTAAAAGGTCTAAAGCAAATTACAATCTATTGCCACTATAGTAGGAATATCTAAGAAAACTGCAAGTGAAGATATACTGCTAATTCAAAGGTGGAAACCTTGTATTGGGAGCTTATACAAATCTTAGTACAAAATAATCAATCTAGCATAAAAAACTTAAATGGTGGAAAACTGCTAGCCTACCCTGGAGGTGTAGAATCAAAGCAGTTTAAAATTTATAAGCAAAGAGAATTTGTTTTAATATTTTATTGAGGGATTATGTCTAGCCACTATTGCTTGGGAGCATATTCCATAGTCTAGGGTCCTTTAAAGGAGCATGGTCCGATTGCTTCAACTCTTTTTTCAAACTTTTTGAGATTTTGGTACCAAAATATATCTCAAATTTTTCTCATAACACACATGAAATTTCACGGCTGAGTTATGTTCCGTTTTGGAGATATATATGAAAATGTGTTTCATTATGGTAACCAAGGTTGGCAAAAATCGTGATTTTTTTAAAAAAATCAAAAAAATCGATTTATTTGATTTAAATCAGATTTTTTTGATTTAAATCGATTTTTTTGAGGTTTGTAGGAGCTACACCCTTCCCCTACCTCAAATTACTCTTAAAATAGGAATATTAAGTCCATCTGATCTTTAAAAATGTATTATCATATAAATAATTGATCTAAGATTGACAAAAATCATGATTTTGTAAAAAAATCAAAAAAATCATTTGTTTTATTCAAATTGATTTTTTTGATTTGATTGGAATTTCGGTTGATTTTGCTTAAATATACTACTCCTTCCCCTTTTTTACTCTTTAAATGAGAACAATAAGTCCTGCTGATCTTGAAAAAATGTATTATCCTATAAAATAATTGATCTAAGGTTGGTAAAAATCATGATTTTGTAAAAAAATCAAAAAAAAAAATCATTTGATTTAAATATTTAAATTGATTTTTTTTTTTTTTATTTGAGTGGAATTTCGATTGATTTTGCTGATTTATATACTACTTACTACTCCTTCCCCTCTTGTTCCTCTGTAAATGAAAACTTTAAGTTCTTCTGATCTTAAGTTAAAAGATGTATTATCATATAACCCATGGTTGGTAAAAAAAAACCTCACAATTTAGAAAAATCATTTGTTTCATTTTAAGTAATTTTTTTATTCAATTCAAATTACACTTGATTTCGATGATTAATATGCAACTACTTCCCCTCTTGTTACATTTTGAATTAGAATAGTAAGTACTTCTGATATTCAAGAATGTATTATTATAAATAACTAATCTAGGGTAGGTTTTTTTCACAAATAAAAAAAAAATGTTTTATTTGAATTGATTTTTTTGATTTTAATCATTTTTTTTTGATTTCATTGATTTATGTTGTCACACTTTAAAACATGTGCTTCATTCTGAACTTAAACAAAAGTTTACATTATTTAAATCTGTTATTGATTGAAGGTTGTGAAAACAAATCACGACCTTAAAAAATAAATAAAAAAATCACTGTGTGTTTTAAATCAATAGAATTTTTTGATATTAATCTATTTTTTTCAATTTTTTTTAGGATTTATGTTCTACACCTGCTCCTCGTGTTACACTTTCAATGTGAACATCAACTGTTTCTGATCTTTAAAAAAGTGTAAATGATTCAAATTACTGACCCAGGATTGGACAATGATCATTTAAAAAAAAAATCAAAAAATCAATATATGAATTTTGCTGCGTGAATTATTACACATTTGCCGACTGTATAAATCAAGTTGTAATTTTGAAATGCTACCTTGGTGAGGGTTTATGGGCCAAATTTACATTTTAAATTAGCAAAACTATAAGCTGTATGAATGCAGGGGAAAATATATTGAAAATTCTGATAAGAAAGTGAAAAAATCAAGAAAATCTAGAATCTTGATTTAAATCAATGATTTTTTTAAAAAAAATCATTTGATTTAAATCGCGATTTAAATCGTGATTTAAATCAATTGATTTAAATCGTGCCAACCTTGATGGTAACCATAATTAATTTTACACAGTAACATATAGAAGCGTCTCTGAAATACAAAATTGCCCATAAAATCAAAACGGTTTGTCCGAATCAGCTGAAAATTTAAATTTAGACCTCTTTAGTGATTATCTTTTGCATGACATTGAAAACTAATTTTTGAAAAATCGATCCAAGCTCCTTTAGATACAGAATAAGTCAATAAGGTGGAATGATTTGTTCCTAGTTCCTTTAAAACTACAAAAGTTAAGAACTTTAAGCAAAATGTAAGATATTTCAACTAACTGAAGATTTATCTTCAAAATGGTTTTCATTCATAACAACTTTCCACGATGGTCCTCAGTCCAGGGAGCATGCAAATTTGCCCTAAACACATATCCATAAAAAAAGTCACACCACTACAATGAAATACAGATTCAAGCCGTGGATTGGGGGGGGGGAGGGGGGGCGCCCAACTTTGGTTTTGGTAGGGGTGTGCGGCCCCGATATCTGAAACCCTAATCCTAGAAAACGGAAGATTGACTCTGAAAAGGGGATCTAGAGAACTGAAGGGACCAAAAAAATGACCCTTCAGAACTAGTTTTTTGGGCAAAATTTGGGTTCTGTAAAAAAATATTTTCAAAATTTTGCTTCAAATGGGAGTCTTGGGAACTAAATGTCAAAAAATGTCAGGGAACTGAAAAGTTTTGAAAATAAGGCTTGCGAACTAAAGGTTGTGCTTGAAATGGGGGTCTAGGGAACGGTATACAAGGCGTGAAAAGGGGGTCTTGAGGGCCGCACATACCCGTATCACCTTTCTAGGTCAGTGCCCCCCCCCCCCGGGGATTGAAATAGACCTCCAGGGCTACTGACTTACCAAGCCTATTCATGCCATGACTATAATGTCCTCTGTAATCCCCACACACAAGAACATCTGCTAAAACTTCAGCATGCTCTGGTTTGGTTCCAATGGACGTCATACATCGTTTACAGAAAGATTTGGCTTCAGATACTTCAACTCTACGGTAATCACTGCATGATATATAAAAAAAAAAATCAAATTTTATATTTACACATAGTAGGGGCCTACTTGGAGCCTATATCTATGAATGTTGTCAATCATCCAGGTTGCTTCAAATAGTAAATTATTATATTAAATCTGGTCAACTGGACTCAGGTGAACAAGCCGACAGAAGATCACAAACAGCTTAATGATGCTCCTTAAATGAGAAGCGATACTGTAGAGCTATCAAAAACATACGTCCAGTTGACCAGATTTACTATAATAATTTGCTACTTGTAGCCTATTTACCTTTTAGTTAGGGTTACACATTTTCGTACTTTTTGACCCGATGTTTCACACATTTTTGTGTGTTTTAAAAAACTGGCTTTTGTTGTTTTAAATCGCACTAAACCCCAGTGCTTACTATAACTGTTATACTTTACAGGTCAACACCTCATCCAAGTTTTTCTAATCTTTTTTTTTTGATACCAAAGGCACCAACTATTTATTATTATTTTTTGTCATACATGAAAAACATACCAGTGCAATGATAATTGTAACAAGTACATAGTATAGTTTAATAGTATAAATTGTTATGAAATAAAATTTGATATGACAGATACTATACATTTGTTTCTTTCCATCTTGTGACTGATCTTGTATAAAAACCACATTTTTAATAATGATTTTCCAATTTTCCTTTCCCAATGGCAATACAATTTTCTACTTCACACATAAAATGAACTACCAATTTTAAAAACTTGAAAGTTTGGTTTTGTATTGGTGCGCCTTCTTTTTATAAACATTGTTTACCTAATAATATAATATAATTAATAAAAGGATCAGGGTCAAAAATATTATATCCAAACAAAATAACAAATTTTGTCAATGTAAGTTCAGTTTCATAAATAGACTTCAGAAAATTCTCGACTTGTGTCCAAAAACACACAGTATATTCGCATTCATAAAATAAATGTACTAAACTTTCATTCTTATTTTTACAAAATGTACAAAATGGTGAATCAATCAAACCAATTCTATGAACAAACTTATTTGTTGGTTCCTGCCTATGAAGAAATACCAATTTGGAAAGATCTTGTTGGAATATCCAAGGCACTTTTTAAAGCAATTGTAAACATTTTTTTCCAATCTATAGGGAATCCAACTTCTTTTATGCTCTAACTGGGAAGGCAATTGCTAAATGGGATTAGATTTTAAAAGGCAACTACTATATGGACATAATGACACTGACCTGACCCAGGGCATTTTTGTATTGTGGCAATAAATTGGAATGAATATGAAACATTCTTGAACAGTCTATGAAGCTGCCTGGAAAATAGCCTATAAGTGAACTATAGAAAATATACATATTGATGTTTTGTTCGGAATATAGGCCTATTACTCAGATGAAATGCATGGCGCCAAAATATATACACATTCACACTAGAAATTTGTAAATCTAGACTAGAATTGCCACAATATTGCTGACAATTATTCTTTCCATGAACTGCACTTTTGTGTTTAATACAGAAATGGGTCAATGGGTCTAGGACATTAACCTATCTTTTACCTGTACCTTTTTTTTAACTCCCAAATCTATAATTATTTTCAAAAGTGCATAAATTAGAACAAATAAAGTGCAAGCATTCAAATTATTGTTTTTCAAATTCATTCACAAGGAACTGCATTCACTTAACAGATACAAGACAAGGTCAATGATTTAGCTAAAAAGCAATGCAAAAGGTGACTGATACCTAAAGGTGCGTTTACACTGCGATGACTTAGGGGTAATGACAAGCAACGTAGACCTGCAAATTTGCAGTCTCGTATTTTATGCCCGTTTTCGTTAGTTAAACTCACTTAACGCTCACACAATCTTCTAGCCACGCACCTTATGGTCACTATCAGTTGTTTTCAGTTGCAAGTTTTTAGTTGCAAGTTCGTTACCCTCCGTCGTTACCCTACGTCACAGTCTAAATGCACCTTTAGACATTATTGTCTGGGATCATACTTTCCTTTGAAAAGGAAATGTGAATGAATCCAGACATTCTTTGTTTGAAACATTTGATTGTAACATAGAATATATTTTATGGCAACACTCTGAACTGATCCACTGATCTGCATATTATAGTTCTGGAAAGGTTTGTGACCGGAGACAATTGTTAAGTGAATTGGTGAAAACCAAAAAGTTCAGAATTATTTTAAACATGCCATTTTTATACCGTAATGAAATGAAAGGTCCTTGTGAAGGTCATCACCTGTAGACAGATAGCAAGGTTGATGTGCACATCTTGAGCCAAATTGATGCTACGGGCAAAAATATGTCTGATAATGACAAATTGTAAACCATGATATAGGCTATATGTTTGTTTTTTCTTACAGTAATTCACCACTCCATATATCTCTTCATCAAAACATAATATGGACATGAAAATTTGCAAGGGTTATGAGAAAATATGGGATGCCTTAATTTCGGAAAATGGGGGGGGGGGGGAGAGCGGTCAAAAAAATGGCAAGCAACTGAGTATGACCATTAAATAATCCTACAGCCACCAAAATTCGAAACAATATCAATATTTTTTAGAGGCTCTTTTTCAATGCTGAACTTGAGGTCAGTTTTTGACCATTCGCCTATTGCCCGTCATCCTGATTCTGAAATTTCACTCTTTCCCACACATGACAATATTTTTGGTGTTACAGGAACAACATTCCCATACAAACTAACCACTGTGATTGTTTTCTCAAAAGCGAAGAAATGTTGAAATTAGAGACAAAATTGTCCATTTTTTTATTGGTTACCGGTAACCATCCAGTGGCGTGCCCAGGATTTTTTGAGTGGTGGGACACAACCATCAGTTTCCCCCGAATGACCAGTGGCGACGGAAGGTTAAAAATTTAGAGAGGGACGGCTGGCCGGAGGAAAAATTATGTAACTTTGAAAATGCGCACGTAACGAATTGTCAATTCACTAAAAATCTTGAAATTTGCGCAAAACTTGACAAATTTTGACTGAATATTGACATAATACCTGAAAATGGATATCTTTGTATAATGCATGTAATTTAATTGTTGCTTTGTATATTGTAACTTTTTTCTTGCTATCTATATTGTTTTTTCATTTCATTGCAAGTCTGAATAAAAACAAACAAACAAACAAAATTCCCCCGAAGCGTGCAAAGTTGTTTGCTTCCCCCCCCCCTCCCCCCCTTTGGGCACGCCACTGTAACCATCAGCTCCTGTTGGCAGCTAAGTTACACGGTTGTGGTGATTCAACTTTATATTTGGTCAAATTCAATCCAATACATATTGAATTTGCACTTTATTTGAGGTGAAACACTCAAAATCAAAAAAGAAATAAGTTTGTATATTTTTGTCCAAGAGTGATATTTTAAAGAAACTTTATCTAAGTCTTAGAGTTGGGGATGGGACACAAGTGAGTAAAAACAGGGTTTAATGGATGGTAGGTATGATTCAGTAGTTTATCAAATTTTGAAAATCAACTAAATTGATATTAAAAGTCAGAATACAGGCCCTCTATTTACTACACAGGCTTCATCATTTAGCAGTTTCTAACAAGTTAATTAATTTATTGGTAATTTTTCCAAGGGATGAAATACAAAACACAGTCTTAACTATGATGATGAACTATCACAAAGTTTTCAACTGTCTTATAATCAAAAATTGCTCACATTTTTTTTTTCACATTTGCTGACTATACTGTACATGTATCCGAGTTAATTAATAATGCAATAATATGTCTTTTGAATCCAATAATTAGCAACAAATTAACCACAAAGTTAAACCACAAAGTCAAACAGTTTTGAACTTTTGATGTTTACATACCTTTGTGTCCCAGCCATGGTTTCAGTAGATTTGATTTGCTGGACAGAATATCGTCTTTTCAAAGCAATGCAAGTGAACTTGACATTGACAGTTGACACGGAACTAGTCCTGGGGCAGGCTGAGTGCAACTGACACAGGAACCGCCTACCAAAACATGTTATCATGATGATGTCATAAGTTGTTTACTTTCCAGTGCAGCACCAGTTGTGTCTGGTGATTGATGCAACGATATCGGGCAGGGTCGAGAAGACGGTAATGATTTTCAGATCACGTTAACTTCATTGAGATCCATTGGTGATAAAATGTTTTATTTTGACTTTTGCACACAAACGATCATGAGATAAAAAGTATTAAATTCACTGAGCCGAATACCGACATGTCAATGCAATTTTGGTTCAAGTTACGGGCGCATAACATTAAATATACAGGCGCATAACACTAACTAACCAGGGAAACTGATATGGGGGTACCCCATAGATTTGGGGTACCCACAAGTAGCGGGCTCACAAGTCACATATGAAAGTGTCGTACGAAAGCCACCAAGCTCTTCGGAAGTAGGGGTCTTTCGGTGACAAATTGGGTCGAAAAAAATGGGTCTTTCAGTGACAAAGTGCAAAACTGCAGGGGGGTCTTTGGGCGAAATTCACCAACAAGTTGGGTCTTTCTGGGTCAATGGCCAAAAATTTCCAAATTATCAACGATTTTTGCGAAATTTTTGCTTGAATTTTGCAAAATTTTCGAAAAAATTAAGAAAATGGTGGGTCTGTGAGCAGCGTTCGAAATTCTGGTTGTCCGGTTGCCCGGGACAACCAAATCTAGCACAGGACAACCTAAATTAATGCTGTGGTTGTCCGGCGGACAACCATAATTTTTCAAAGTCAAATAAACATACTTCTTAGCATGTTTATTTAAAAACTGGAACCTTCGATAAAATTGTAAAATGTTTGAGCATGGAGGTATTTGAGCATTTCTCTTTAATTCCCTGATCGCCATAAAAATATGACTTATTATCAATTTGCTGTTGAAAAAAATTAGAAGTAGGTGTCTCGTAGTTGTCTGTGCGCTTGGGAGACCTTTTTTTTTTTTTTGCTTTTCAGTTTTGAAAAGCTACGTCAAAATATTTAGGGTACCTTTTTGAGTCTGGCGCCGCGCCTGACGGACAACCAAATTTCTGACGGACAACCAAAAATTACAACCTGGTTGTCCGTCGGACAACCATGTTTTTTTCCTTAATTCGAACACTGTCTGTGAGTGACAAAGGTTGTTTTAGTGTCAAGGAAGTTCATAAAAAATGGGGGTCATTGAGTCACAGTTGGTAAAAATAGGTCTTTCGGTGAGAGCGAACCAAAAAAAAAAAAAAAAAGCAGGGTATTTTTGGCAATTATTCCCTTGAGTGTTTAAGAGGGGTCCGGTCAAGGTCATAGGTCGCAAAAGGTCATTTGGATGTCAAGGCTCAAAATTGACAGGAGAGTTGACCCAATGCCATCCAAGGTCATTTCAAGGTCACGACCATAACTCAAGAACCCTTGACCCTACCTGAACCAAACATAGCAATTGACCCCCTGAATATTTTGATGGGTTCTGGTCAAGGTCATGCAAGTTCTAAGGTCAAACTGAGGTCAAATCTAGAAATTGTCCAAAAAGTTTACCCAAGGTCACTTCAAGGTCATGGTCATAACTCCATAACCATTGACCCTACCTGGAACAAACTTGGACTATGAATAGTAAATGAGTATTTTAGGGGAGGGGGGGTCTAAATAAGGTCAAAGGCCACTTTGAAGTCAAATTATGAAATTGTCTGGAAAGTTGACCTGAGGTCATCCCATGTCATTTTAAGGTCACAACCATAACTCCAGAACGCTTGACCCTATCTGGACCAAACTTTAATCATAAATAACATTTGGCCCCTTGAGTATTTTTAAGGGAGTTCCAGTCAGCTAGCAAGGCCCGTGTGTCGGGTACCCCGCTAATTTCATTAATTGGTGTCCTGATGTCTGCATGAAGAATTCAAGCAAGGTTATTTTGAAAAAACAAACCGGCTGTTATGGTGCTTTCCACTGAAGTTAGACCATATATCTAAGAACGCATTTTATCTTATTTTTTAAAATATTGCCAAAAATAGGTCAAAAAGTGTCATTTATGCCAAAAATGGTGGTAGCGGTGGAATTTCGACATTTGTGGACCAATTTTTGACAATATCTCAAAAACTAAACTAAAAAATACACCACGGTCCCTGGACCGCTAGCGTCGTCTGTCATCGCGGTTTGTCAATGATGTACAGGTCCCTGGTTAGTAACCATAAATTAGCCCTAATTTTGGCCAAACCTAGAAAAAATTGCAAAGAGGCTGATTTCAACTGATTATGATAGGTATAGGTTTGCATTTTTTCTAAGATTTTTCCCAGAAACTGATCCATGCACCTTTAATTAGCATTTTTCAGTGAAAGGCTTGAGGAGGATTGTGATATAATGACCTCTAGAATACATTTCAAGACCTAATTCTAATTTTTATTTTTATCTTTTCAGAGAAATGAACCACACACCTTCAAAAGGGGGGTGTCGGTATATTCATATCAAACGATCAGTTGCGTAGCAAGGAGATCGGGGGCCCATGGACAAGAATCAGTGCGGGGCCCCCTTATTACCAAGAGCAAGAGCCTCATTTTCAATGTTTGAAATTTCAAAGTGCAAATCACGCAATTTGGTGCATATATTTGTGTCTAATTGATGCTTCAAGTTAACAATTTTCATCCATATCAATTAGCAATTGCAATGATATGAAGGGGGTGAATGAGGGGACGGTGCCCCCTCAGGATAGAAAATTTTGACATTTCAAAGTGCAAATCACGCCATGTTGGTGCATATATATTTTCGTCTTATTCATGTTTCAAGTTGGCACTTATTTCATCCATTACTGAGCAGTTTAGTTCTGAGAATTGCATTTAGCAATCGACAAATGATATGGAGGGGTGTCTGCACTCAAAAAAATGATTATTGCATCAAGTAATTCTGACTGAAAATGATGATTTATAAATACTCATTTTAGCGATTTTTTAAATATTATTCAAAATGAATAAGTACTAAAAACTCAAAATGGGCAAAAACAAGTTTAACATAATTTAATTGTATAATGTTAACTACATTTATTAAGTACAAGTAAATTGGGGGAAAAATGAGTACACTTTACTTAATTTACAACTTCTTGTTATTACTTAATTTAGCAGTGTGGTTGCATTTATTGATGCAATCAGTTCAAATTAGTCAAACCTGATATGGACAACTAAATAATTTGCATGTGAGTAAAAACAAGTAGAGAAAATTGTGTAGTATGTACAAATAAATTTTGAGTCATAGCAAAAATTACACTGAAAGAAGCCAAGCTCATGATTATTGATGCTTATCTGGTTAAATAAGATTTAATATACACAAGAAGGTCCAAGACATTCATGTGGTAGTTTTTATATAATGTTATGATGAGTCACTATGGAACATTTATATTTCAAATATAAATTTAAGTTCTGCTCTTTCGATAATATGAATGGCTCTGTGGCGAACACGGTAAAGCATCATACTCTTGTTCTGAAGGACCAGGGTTCGATTCTCAGGTAGGTATAAAGGTAAATTTTCTCATGTCTGTAAATGTCATTAAAAGTTAATATGGAACCAATCAATAAATTCCCTCCTCAAGAAAAAGTGAAATTCGTTCATTTTTTCCTTAATTTTAATTAATTAAGAACAAAGTGTGAGTTCCAACAACTTAGTAATTTTGAGTTACCCGAACTTAAATAAACTTGTTACTGTTAACTTAAAATAAAACTTATGGTAATTACTCAATAAAATCAAGTGTAACCCGGTCACACTTAAATTTATTGAGTAAATGCAATGAATTTTTTTTTTGAGTGTGGGGATGTGCTTAATCAGAAGATAGAACGATTTTACATTTCAAAGTGCAGATTTGATGCATATATTTTCGTCTAATTCATGTGTCAAGTTAGCACTTTTTTTTATCTATATCTGAGCAGCTTAGTTCAGGAATTGCAACCGACAAATGTTATCGATCCGGAGGGGTTGTGCCCCCTCAGGAGATAGAAAATGTTGAAATTTCAAAGTTCAAATCATGCCATTTGTTCAATAGATTTTGTTTAATTGATGCTTCACGTTGGCATTTTTTTCTGTATAATCTCGGCGGTACTTCTGAGCCTAGCATTTAGCAATCGACAAAGATAAACCGTATAGGGGGATATAACTTCAAAGTGCAAATCACGTCATTTGGGGCCCCATACATATGACTAGTCATCATCACTTCAGTTCGTGATTTCTACAATAACTCACTTTTTCCTGGGGCCCGACAGGTCTTCGATAATACAGGCGGGCCTTATGATTGACCCTAAGGGGCCTTTATCAATTCTTGATGCTATTTGAATTAGGTCACCTTTTCCATAACTATATAAACGGGCGCCACACATATAACTAGTCATCGTTCATGATTTCTACAATAACTCATTTTTACCTGGGGCCCCGACAGCTCTCCAATAATACAGGTGGGCCTCATGATGGACCCTAAGAGGCCTTTATCAATTCTAGGTGCTATTTGAATTAAGTTAGCTTTTCCATAACTACACTCTAAGAAATGACCGTATTTTTACGGTAGAAAACC
>JXSR01S000091.1:28579-45881 GCA_000969725.1 Ophiothrix spiculata
CCTTACAATTAAGAAATAGTATGCTAATATTTTTACTGAAAAAAATTATAATTTTATTCACTTGATTCAACTGAGAGCCCTTTTAGCTGCAATTTACACAGTAAAAATATCAATAAATTTTACAAAATAGAAATCTGGATATTTTATTCAATGAAAGCTGTATCAACTGCTCACAGATCATGATTAATCATGTTTGCCTTTCCACTTTTCATAATAACCCTTACTCTTGCACGCTCAAATACAGTCTGAATTGGTCATCAAAAAATGTTGGGTTCCCCCGGTTCCGAACTCCTGACCTCCGCTATCCCGATCCAATGCCCAGCTATGCCAAGCCACCGAGTGTGGCCTGTCTAGGCAACAATTTCCTGACCATTTATATCCGCCGTTTGTGACGTTTTCAGACTTAGGCTAATTCTTGATTTCTTACTGTAGTGCTTTGTAGTATGTAGGAGAGTAAGGATTAATATGCATTTACATTTCTTTAAAGGCATAGACCTTTTCAAAATCCCATTCGGAAATCTCCGGAACATTGCTCACATGGCCATTTTTTCACCCAATCAGGTACAAGCTCATTATGTATGCATGATTTTGTCAACAAAATTTTCAGAAAATTCTCTCACAATTCAGTACAATAAAAGTGAAAAATAAATAGAACCAGACCGATACATTGTTGGATACATTAATTCTGAACAACTTTTGGCTGATGGTACCATAAGGTCACCGACACAAAGAGTGAAATTTCCATTTGAAATTGGCTGATTAAGCTTAAGATTTCAAGTTACATCAGGGCGATCACACTAAAAGTGACTCGTTAGTGCTAACGCTTATTATAAGTTCGAATTTGTACGCAACCAGTTAACGCGAACGCGAACTTAACATTCTGGTTATTGTGTTGAAGAGTCACTTTTCAGAAATTCTCGGAAAGACGTATTTTGAAAAGGTCTATTAGCCACAATCATGCTTTTCAAAATATACTTGCTATGGAACATACCTTTTTTGGATAGTATAGAAAGAACTTACAAATATCAGTACAGCCTGCCAGTAGTTCAGATATATTCTCTATCTTTGTGAAGTTATAAGCTAAAATTGAATCATATAAGTCATTCACCGGCGATTGAGATATTCAGTGATAGTGTTTCTAGAAATTGTTAAATTCTCAAATTAAAAAGAGACAATAAGATTAAACCTCACAAAATACATTTCAATTGCAAAGGTCGATTAGTTTAAAGTATGAAGGTTGAAATAGTGCACCACTGATTGATGGGTTCATTTATTAGTTTTTCGACAGAAATGCACTGTTACAATAAATGCAGGCCCTTAAAAGTGTTTAAATAAGTTCTGGAATTAGATGTTGAACTGTTGTAACTTGTTTCTATGATTCAATTATACATTCTATCTCATTCTAATGCTCATTTAGATCAAAATACATAATTTTTAGCCCATATTTTGAGATGTCATTATTGGTGGCGCTATTCATTATTTGAAATTAATTATATGCATATTGCATAAATTAAGTATGAAGTGTGTGAATTTAACATGAATAAAATTTGTTTTTGGTCTCCTTTACCTTATCCATGTGGCAAATGTCAAAACTAGGGTTCATAGATTCTTAAAACCGGGAAACTTGATTATAGAAATAGCGCCACCAATAATGTGCATTTGGCAATAAATGGCTATATATTATTATTGATCAAACAGTGGTGAGTGAAATAGGAGCCTACACCTTTAACAGCAGTCAAAATGGGTATCAATGCCCCTTTATAAATCCCATGTTAGAAATCCATACATTTTCCATAATTCAAAATGATTTGGCTATATCTCAAAACTTCCTTGGCTGCAACATTGTACCTCTTGATGTGAACGGTCACATATCGTCATATGAGTGCAAGAAAGTTGTATCCTGCAATGCCTGCCTTATGTGATATCTATTTAAAACAATGTCACTAGATCAATGCAACAAATCGCTCAACATTTCTCTCTCGAATGTCAATGGCTCTTGAAATGGTTCTTCAGGTGACACAGTCACCTGAAGACCAGAAGAACCATTTCAAAAGCCACTGACCCAAGACTGGAAATTCTATAGTGCGCAATGCAATTTTATGACATATGGCAGCTATTGCAGCAACTACTTTCTTGCACTTACATGATGACATATACGGGCTGGATTGGCAGTGAATGTGATTTGACTTCAAGCATTCTTCTAAGCAAACATCATCATCATAATTTCCACGAAATGACATTTATAAATGACCTAATGCAAAAAAAAAACCCACCCTATGACATCAACATTATAAACAAAGAAACTAATACAAAGCCTACATTTAAATAAAGAGAGAAATTGTAAAAGAAAAAATCATCATCACCACACTAAGGAATTTAATTCTAGAGATTTTTTTGAGAAATAAAAAACACCATGAAAGCTACTACTTGAACACACATTATCAAAAACAAAACTTGTAAACTATTACAATATAAGCACATCACAATTACACAGATCTATTCGCTGTTGAAGTGATTACGAAATAGTCTGTGTTACAAATATATACTGACATTTTTCAGATCTCTGGATTAAAACTATGGTCCTTCAGTGACTAAAATTTAGCTATTTTAGTCACTTCAGGTCCATAGTTTTAACCAGAGATCTTCAAGTCAGTATATATTTGTATATTACCCGGCAACTGTTCACACTATACACACAGTGGGTTGATTAGTCTTCACCAGAGAAGACTAATACACTTTGCTGGCCCATTAAAACTGCAATGATCTGGCCTTAGGTTACTATGTATAAACCAAAACAATAGTGGGATTCAGTATGTTAGGCATATGTTTGGCTCTATATGGTGATGTTGTGACCAAACCCTAAAAGGTATAACAAGGCAATAAGTTTATCAAATTTGTGAAAATTACTGCACCAAGGTCAAGATTGCACATCTTAAATCTGTGGAGTAAAAATACTGTTGTATGTTAGAGAGGAGTGCCAGAATAAGGTCAGGAGGTGATCCCTATCATATTTTGTGAAAGAGAAAAAAAGCGCTCAAAACAAAATGACAAATGGATTGACTAATGTGGGTACATTCGTTACATTGTTAGTCAAGTTAGCTCAATCGGTGAGGCGCACGCTTGAGGTGCAGAAGGTTCTGAGTTCGTACCCCGCTGGTGCCAAAAGGTGAGTGTGCTTGAAATGCCCTTGGACAAGAAACTAACTGCTAAATGTCTCGTGGAAACCCGTACGAAACTCGGGGAGATGACCCGGGCAGCGATGGTGCGTATGTGGGCTGATCAAGGTTCAGCGCCCCCAGAGGTTGCCGCAGAACCTGAAATGATGCTTGGTGTGGAATGGAGCTTACTTGGGCCACAGTGGTCAGCAAACACCTGTGTGCAGAGGCCGAGTGGAATTACAAATCTGGGATGCATAGCGCACTATAAATCCAAGATTTAATTATTATATGGAATCATCGGTACAATTATAAGCATGAACATTGATTGGAACAGTTTGCACATACTAGGCTATACTTTGATCGTCACCAAATAGGCAGGAATTGTGAGGCTTTCCTTCTTCTGCCCGCAAAGGTTATCCCACTCACACGCGTGCCTCGGATGCTGATCTCACGTCATATGTACAGCACGCGCTGCGTCTCCTGCTGTTGTGCTATGTTCAGGTATAATTTATCTCAAAGTTGTTTTGCATTTAAGATTGGGCCGTGCATGCCACTCGTGCGTGAATCGCATGACAATAAGCAATCGAAATCTACAAATCATGCACTGCCGATACCGTAAGTTAGTGCATCAGTACACAGAACCTTAACAACAAGCGACGGCAATAAAAACCTTGAGAACAACCTTGAGATAAACTATACGAGCAAGCTTCTCTGTATCAATTTGCAATGTGAAGCGGCCCGCATATTTAGTGCTGATCAAAGTATAATCAGGTAACAAAATGCCATCAAGATCGCAACACAGTATTCAAATCAAAGTATGAACCATTTGAATACAGGTGATCCATCCGAATTATTCACCACCACACTCAAAATACCCAAGGGTTAGTATCCAAACAAAAAAGGAATAAATTAACCATAGAAGAAGCCACGGACTAGAATTATTCCCCCTTTATGAATATGGGAAGGAGAAAAGAGGTAAAGCTTACAGAGTCACTTCACGCACAGAATCGCCAGTTCTGGCACATTGGTATTGTTCTAGTTGAACTTTGAAAAGCCCCCCCCCCCCCTCAAAAATGAGAATGTTTTGCCTCAGCTGGACATTGGATCAGTTTGTGAAATATTGGCGATTCAAATCAAGAATAAAGAAGTCAACCATATTTGATATTTAACCCTTTTGATCCTGAATTACCTTATAAGTGTATGTAGCCCATACTGAATTAATACACACTCAATACAAATTGGAACGCCTGAGCGTTCTCTCGTAAGCTCCTTTGGAAACGCTGAGGCATTATATCGGATCGAAAGGGTTCAATGTCATTTTTTATATACCTCATATATAGATTCCTGTCCTCTGATTGGTTAAAGTGAGGGCCTGGATTTAACTAGGTCCTATAAATTTACTATGCTCGGGGCATATTTTTCAGAGCCGCTCAGTGTTTTGCGCCATGTAACTCGAGCTTTACGCGCGCAACTATAAGCATTCATGGTCAAATACATGCTGCAGTGTGTAAGCTAGTTATACGACAAAGTCAGCACTGAAAGGAGAAACAAATATCGTAAATTATCATTGGGCGTTTTGAGTGCTAAAATGGTTCTTTTAACCAACCAGAGGACAAAAATCTATATATATATTTGGTATATAACACGAATATTGACTGCTTTTTCTTCGGGGCATAGTTAAATTATTTCCCCTCGGTGATCTCAAAACCATGAATATGCCCGAAGCGAATGGTTTGAGATCACCGAGGGGAAATAATTTAAACCATGCCCCTCAAAGCAGTCAATATCTATATAATATGACAGTGAGCTAGGCCTAGGGTTCATAACTTCATATACACTTCAGAGTAATGGCAGGAAGTTGTTTATATCAATAATACACAAAAATATAGCTGAATAGCTGTACAATATAGTATTGAATTTCTTAACCCACTGTATATATATGTTACAAAATACAAGCATTTACAACACATTTAATAAAAATAATCACACACTTTTTTGATTCATACACAACTGACATAAATATATCTGACATTGATCAGAGTTGGACCTTGATGTGAACCATGTCACTATATTTAGAATTATTTAGTAATTGGTGTTTCTAAACATGCTAAAGAATCCTATTTGAATCCTATTTATTTCTTCAAATAGGAAGTAAAAGTTTTCCCAATGCACAAGTTCAGCTTCTGGAAAAGCATTAAAGGAGCATGGTCCGATTACCTCTACTTTTTTTGAACTTTTTGGGATTTTGGTACGAAAATGTTGCTCATATATTTTTCTCATAACCCATGTGAAATTTCACGGCAGAGTCATGTTCCGTTTTTATGGTATCCATAATTAATTTTACACAAAAACGTAAAAACGGCTCTGAAATACATAATTTTGACAGTTTGACCAATTCAGGTGGTATTTGTAAATTGGACTCTTGAGTGGTCATGTTTTATATTACATTGAAAACCAAATTTTGAAAAATCAGACCAAGCTCCTTTAATAAGCTGAGATACAAAAGTGACTGGTCAAATGATCTAGGTTAATAGATGCGCATTTCATTTTGTGAGTGAAATGAAATAAAATCAATGCACTCATGGTCAAATTAGATGCATCCAATTTACATAAGTTGCCGAGTGAATTGGACATAAGCAATCAAAATTTACCGCAAATGTGTTGATTTTGTCTAATTTTACGAGCATAATGGAATGCAAATTTCTTAACCTAATTCCTACACAACACACAAAAAAATATTGCAGCTTTTGTGAAAAAAGCAGGCTTTTATATGGCCATCAAAAATCAAAACTAAATCATCACACAACAAAACAATGTAACAATCATACGCACTAACCCCGTGTCTCCCAAACTGGAACGCAACACGCAGAGTGCATAGCGAATTTTTAATCCACTCCATATACTTAATATTCTTGTGTTCTGATTAGCAAGATGACACGTGGAGTACATGATTCATAATTAGGCCTAAAAACTTGTTGACTTGCCCTTTAATGATGAAATTAAAAAAATGCGACCCTAAATTTTGAAAAAAATTGGGTAGGTCGCACAGGGCAAGTCAACATCTTTTTTAGGCCTTATGTCGTATCTGCAAAGGCTGTCATATGTTATAAAAAATTGTCTCCTAACATTTTTCTTAGGGTTATTTTCCACTCATTCGCAGGCTATTTCTTGCTGATACTTGTTGTTAAGCACTTCTACACACTGATGCACGTTTTTACACACATATTTGCAGTGCGTGACTTGTTGATTTAGTTTATGTTCATGCTGTTGGTGTGCACGTTAAGAGTGGCATGCACGGCTCGATTCACCACCACAAAATGACAAGCACTTCATCGTTTCACAATTATCCCTCTCACCAGAAAAGAATGAAAATGAAGGGATGCCAGGTTAAAGTATTGGTTCACGTGAAAAGCCCAACGTGAGTTATTATTTAGATCATTTTGTTGCGTATAACGTAGGACCACTTTCGCCTATAGTATGAAATGGACAATCATGAAAATATAATAGCTATTGTATTATGCAGGGCTGTTAGAGTCAGCTGATAAAAAAATCTGACAAAATGCCAAAACAGGCTGAAAATTACAAAAAAAGCTGAAATTATAACTCTTTTGAAGGCTTTAAAAAATCTGAAATAAGATTAAAATCTGAACTCTAACACCCCTGATTATGGATTTTTGGCATTAAGATGACCAACTATTCTGTGCATTTGCATTCTTGAGGTAGCAAGACAGGGGGAGTTATACCCAGCAGGCACGTTCAACGTTGATTCAAATTTCAATTTCCAGGGTTGAAAAGTGCAAAAATATTTCAACTTAAAAATTACTTATTTTATTAGGTTTTGAACATGGCCCAAATGTAATTTCAATCATGTTTTTGCCCTATTTTGTAAAGGTGTGAATTTTTTAACTGATTTCAATGAAAAACCAAGTTAAACTTCATATGCAGTCTAAGAAAGAGAAATTAAGAAAAATCGATGCGGTTGAAATTTCAACGCGGAAAACGGGTTGAACTTTCAACCGTAAGTTGAAAAGAGGTTGATAAATGGCTGAGTTGAAACTTCAACCTTATTTCAACGTTGAAAAATGGTTGAGTTGAAATTTCAACATTGATTCAACATTGAAAAATGGCTGAGTTGAAACTTCAACATTGATTCAATGTTAAAATTTCAACTTGTGCCCACTGGGTAAGATAGTCATATAAAAATCTCAATATTTACCACAATGCAACATACTATTTTTATACTGAATCACTCAAACATATTTAAAGCACATTTTTCAAGACACAAAGGCTCAAATTCCTGTAAGATAAAGTAGCAAAATCACCCAGCTTTTCCTGTAAATTGAAGTCTTGACTTTGTAAAAAGTTCTACAAGTATCAACAAATTTTCCACTGATGAAACACATGGCATCAAACAAGCCCGTAGCCAGGGGTGGTTCGATCAAACCCCATAAATTGTTGAAAAAATATGTAAAACAGGGCCTTATAGAGTTCTGACAAGGAATACTCCTATAAATTAAACCCCCTAAATAGTGTGAAATGAAAACTTTGGCCCATTGTACTTTGACATCATCAGGGGCCGATTTCACTAACATTTAGCGATATGGTCGCTAACCCCGTTTTGATCGCAAACTCCAAAAATGATCGCTAAATTGTTAAAAATACCCGCTACTTAGTGATCATTTTTGGAGTTTGCGATCAAAAAAGTTTTAGAGACCATCGCTAAATGTTAGTGAAATCGGCTCCAGGTCTACGACAATTTTAAATCAGGTTTACCTAACAACAAAACATAAAACATGTTCCACTGCAGTACTAGGTTCAAAATCAAATAAAAGATTACTATATTTTTCCATTGCAAAATTTCTTTCATCTGGATTTTAAAATGATGATGATAATGCAATCACTGCAGAAAGTCCTGGGTTTGAAGTCTACAAGAAATTAATTGAGTAACGTTAAGGCCTGGCGCCACTAGACATCCTGTCCTCGATGAGAAGTTCTGTTTAGAAAGACCCATCGAGAAATGTGGTATAATTTGGTCGTTGTCAATCACTGGGAAATTCTATATACTTTTATTTGACTATTGGCATGTAAAAATATTTGACCTAGATATCCATGTATCACATAATTTAGTCGGTGAGAAGTTCTCACTCCATTGAGGAAGTCTAGTGATGCCTCGCCTAACTATATTTTAATCTCCTGGTTAACAATGGTATAATATTTTTACTAAATTTGTGACAAGCTTGTTTCAGATTGTCAGTCGTATCTGCTGCACAACCAGCAACACATCAAAAATTCCAAGCGTGACATGCTTTTTAATGAAAAGGTCTATAAGGTCTATGTTTTTTGCATTTCTCCTTGCACGTAAAACGTTTACCACTGTAAAAATGGTTTACATTGAAGGAAACTGACATCATTTCTTACTCATGAAGTTAGCGAGGTACAGAATTGATCCGTTCAGAATTATGGCAGTTGTTTTCAACATACTGGTCCAACCTGATAGAGAGGCAATGAAATATAAAGCACATTTTCCAAGACACAAAAGGTTACAAATTCCTCCAACTACTGATCAAAAATTACTCGTCTTGTCATTCATAATTATTTCTTGTCATTCACACATATAGCTTTGTCAAGAAATTTCTTAAGGTTTCATATGCCACCTACAAGTCCATTGTAATAGATCTGCGAGTCAAGTTTCCGATTTTTTATTCAGAACTAAGTTGGTGCTCTCCCACACAGAATCACTAGACGCAAAAAAACAAATTGAAGACTTTCAAAATATATGAACTCTATATAACACTTCATCAGAGCGGCCAGGGTAAATCTGTAAAGTCAACGGCGCCACCTAGACCAGCGTCTGCTTCGAGGAGACTCATAATAAATGCCATGGCTTCTTCGTCATCACTAGCGGGTTTGTCTCCGGATGCGAGCGCTTTTTTCAGAGCCGCTGCTACGTCTTGAGGAGCCATGTCTGTCGTGGTCAACATGTCGCTAGTTGATTGGTCGGGACTTTGGACGTTATTGGTATCTTCGTTACTAAAAGCTGCATAGCTTGAACTTGCGTCCGGTGCCAAGCCAGATTCACTAGGCGAATCTGAAAAAAAAAATCAAATTGATACATTAACATCAAATTATTTCATAGCAATTGAACCCTAAGGCCAAAATAAAAAATCTGTTTTTAGATTCCAAAAAGTGAAATGAGTTCAACATTTCATAAAAACAAATTTTAGTTTAGCTTACAGATTTTGTTTTTTGGCAAAAAATACAGTTTTGAGCACATTTTACCAAAATTGACCATTTTGGTCAAAAGCTGACATCCAGCGTTCAAATTAAGGAAAAAAACATGGTTGTCCGACGGACAACCAGGTTGTAATTTTTGGTTGTCCGTCAGAAATTTGGTTGTCCGTCAGGCGCAGCGCCAGACTCAAAAAGGTACCCCAAAATTTTTGGACGTAGCTTTTCAAAACTGACAAGCAAAAAAAAAAAAAAAAAGTCTCCCAAGCGCACAAAAACTACGAGACACCTACTTCCATTTTTTTTCAACAGCAAATTGATAAAAAGTCATATTTTTACGGCGATCTGGGAATTGATGAAAAATGCTCAAAAATGTTACAATTTTATCGAAGGTTCCAATAGACATGCTAAGAAATATGTTTATTTGAATTTGAAAATGATGGTTGTCCGCCGGACAACCACAACATTAATTTAGGTTGTCCGGCGCTAGATTTGGTTGTCCCGGACAACCAGAATTTCGAACGCTGCTGACATCACAATTATGTTCAGCATAAAAATCCACTTCTAGAAATGTATACTTCTATATGGGTTATGAGGTTGGTTTGAGTAGTAGAGTACAAAAACAGTTTATGCCTGTTTTGGGTCTACCCCAGCCATATAGCAGTCTCATCCCCAGGGTTAAATACTTTTTTCTTACCTCTGAAGAAAAAATATGAAGCAATCTGAGGGTGAAACCTCACAAAAACATTTCATAGGTAAAGGTCAATCATTTGAAAGTAAATTATACACTGTAACACATATTTAAGGTGTAGGTTCCTATTTTAGGATGTTTATAATTTACTAATTAATTGACCTTGACCTCTGAAATGCATTGTGCAAGGTTTCAACCTTAGCTCATGTCTTGTTTTCACCTGAGAGGCAAAAGAAAGTATGCAACCCTGGGGATGAGGCTGTTATGTAAATACAAGAGAAATGGAAAATAGGTATACCAATTGATTTTACTTTTTGTGCTATATCTCCAAAACTATAAAGAATTTTGAGATGAAATGTTGGATTTATATCAGAAAAATATGGGTTTTCATTTGGCATCAAAAATATACTACTTCTGGTTGAGCCCTGGGGGATGAGAATATGATCAGAACCATTGATCAGAACCTACACCTTTAAAGAGATCATATGGGAACAATTTTCACCAACAGATTGTTTGGTTATTGCGGGAGAGGGATTTAGAATTCTAATTGAATAGTCCAATTCATTCAGGATTCAAATGTTAACCTCAAAGTGCATTCATCATCATCATCATGCTTCGGCTGCGGAGCTGTCAACTACAAGATTTCTCCACGCACATCGATCTTGGGCAATTGGGGCATTTAGACGGCTTAGATCTCATGATCATCACACTGTATTGATTTGTTTCTTTAGACAATTACAACATTTGACTTGGATAAATTGACCTGTGCTTCCTTCAAAGCTTAATTAAATTTTATATCATCATGAGAGTGTTAGAATAATAACCTTAAGCACACTTCATTATTTAATTCATGTGTGGTCATCCTTTTTGAGGTGAGGCCCATTTATGTTTCATCTCATTCACTTCATCCATACCTAACTCCTTCCTGGTAATCGTTGATTAGAGTTAATTAATACCTTTATTTGGCTAATATTTTCAATTGATTTTATAGGCTAATACATTATCTTCAAAATCATACCAAATTTATGACATTTCATACGATTATTGTAAAGTTGTGACAACATTTGATGCACAATGTACGTATCTCATCCACACCAACCACATTTATGCCTGTTTTCATGTCTGGCTTATTAGCTTATTGACTTATACTTGCTAATAGCGTTAATAATCAATTTTATTCGGGTTAATTCCAACTTGGTTTTGATAAACAATAACTAGCCTTTAAAATCATATAAGATTTGTGACACTTCAATGGATTTTTAAGGAGATATGACAGAACAATTCATGCACAATTTTCATGATGCCTCAACCTCACCCGCCTCAACCTCACCCAACTCCACCCTGGCTAAGTAGCTTTAACGGGTCATTAAGCTTAATTAATCACTTCATTTGGGTTCTACTCTTGATTTCTTGAAAGTCAAATAAATTGTCTTTAAAATCATACCAAAATTATGACATTTCATTTGATTGTTGAAATGATATGACAAAAATTGATGCATAAATCACTCTCCATGTAACAAATCCACCATTTATGGGTGCCCACATTAAAAAGAATGACCGTGTACATATCAAATAAACAAGCAACGCCTACTCAAAGAACGGGTCAATAGCTGAATCAATTTATTTCTTCAGATAAATACAACATTAATTAATGAGCATAAATTGACTCCTTAAAGTCAAATTTAATTCTAAACATGTATCACATTTACAATTTGCTTGCGTTTGTAAAAGGCGTGAGTCAGGTGATAAGGTGAAGGCATTTAAGGGTAAATAGTGTCCATCTGCTCAGGAAAATGTGACTCCTAACAATTTTTTGATCATGAAAAGAGAAATAGTTTCCACTGCATTTGCGGGGACTCAAACCATATGGCTTTTGGCGCTGGTTAGTCATGCATTACGAAGCGAGGGATCTATCGCTGAACTATCTAGACAGCGTTGAGATCGTGAACTGAAATCTAAAACATAAATATTAGAACACTATATTTTTCTTTTGTTTACATATATATTGAAATTTTTGCCTCAATGGAATGCTCAATTTGCATATAAATTATGCGAATGCTAATGTTAGACAAAATGTAGATTTTGTAGATATTTAACACACACAATTCAGACCACAAACGGGGAGATCTCAGTGTCGTAATTCACGTCTGTTTTTTCAGGCAAAACAACACAGGTTTATTACATTATCATTCAAAATAGACACCACATATTTAAACAATATTATTTGTTATTTAATCAGAAGTATTAAGCCTACAATCAGTCAAAATTTCAAAACAATTGAATTATGACCTTTTCCAAACTGAAGTGGGGCGACCAGATTCAACAATGTAATTTGATGTTTTGTTTACCAGATGCAATCATCATTTGCAGCGGTTACATCATCAATTCCGTGCCTACCTTGTATGAACATACTGGACGTGTCATTAGACGCTGAAGTAGCTTGGATATTAGATGACGGGCTGTTACTACCAGAATTTTCATTGCTGTTTGGAGGAGAGTCAACCCTGTGAGAAATGCAAACAAATGTAAACAATATTAGTAATAATGGTTTAGGTTAAGCCATCATAACAAATAATGTGCCTAATATACTGTGTAACATGTTAATTTTGCGAATTTCGCGCGCGAGGGAAAAGAATTCGCGAAAGTAAATCCTAGCGAATATAATGTCCAAGTTCATGTTTTGTTTATTAAGAAATGGCATGCTACCTCTTGCATATGTGTGAAAAAACTTTCCCATCACCTCTATCTTGCAAATGGAATGATCCAAGTCCAAAAAAATACCCAGATGTTGATGTATATAAGTCTGGCAGTCGGCAATGTGCAGTGTCCATTGAGTTTGTTTGTTCCTAAAATTTTCGAGTTATTTCTGCAATATGGCTGCTTACTTTTACAATTGTTTTAAAGCAATACTACAAAGTGTTAAAAATGAAGCGTCCCCTGTCACCAATGACTTTTGATTTCTTTAGCTTATTGGTATTGTTATGGGTATATATTAATTCCCTTCAAATGAATTGCTTACTTTTCAAGTTATGTCCGATTGTTGAATTATCGGGATCCCAAATTTAATTCCACATGTATTAGTATAGGAAAGCATGCAGGCGCTTTTTATCCATTTTTCGGTGGCAAAACAATTTTTTGAGAAAATACACTTGAAAATGCTTTTAGATCGTCACATTCCTTCATTTTATTTAGTATTTAGTTATAAACCATTTTTGGTCAAAATCGTATATAGTATTGCTTTAAGGGGGACAGCACGTTACTCAATTTTACGTTTTTGCAAGTTAATTTTGTGCCATAACTTTTTAACAAAGTGCTTAAAGTTAATGAAAGTATACAATTTCAGAAAATAGTTTACACAAGGAACATGATGGTGATGTTGGTTTTTGACCAAAAATCACATTTTTTGAGAAAATCACAAAAAAGCACATTTTTTGGCCATTTTGGCTTCCAGACAAGCTAAAAATAACATTTAAAAAAATTACTTCTAAATGGCAATTTTAATTTAAAACAGCCATTCAGATGTTGCATCATTTTTATTTTTGAGGATTTTGACCAATTTTTTGAATTTCATGCCAAATAAGGTCAAAAAATGGGGGAAAACCACAAAATATGACAACTAGGTCTAACTTTAAACCTAAATGACCAAAAATGAAAAAACAAAACCCACAAAATATGACAACTAGGTCTAACTTTAAACCTGCTCTAACTCTTAATTAAACCTCTTTTGAACATATAGATCTAAGTGGTCACAAACTTTCCAGATTTTTGCTTTCCCGTTACTGACCATCACCTTAAGGCTATCTTTAAAATCAATTAATTTGTATATAAAATGTAAACTTTAATATAAGACCATCTTGCATTTAATTACACAAATTAATCACCACCCACTTAGTAAAACACAACTTGATTAACAAAGATCAACATATGGTTTCATTACAAAACAAGATAGGTGAAACGTTCAAAGTAAATGAATTACATGTCAGCAGCTTACAATTTCTTTATTACAACTTTCTTGTGAATTATAAATGCTAAATTTTAATCCAAACCCCATCATTTATTGATCATTTGGTTCCAGTAGTGTAACAGATAGGGGCAGCTTATTACAAGGAAAGTTTTATTAACCCACCCGTAGTGGGCAGTCCATGCTTTTTAAAGGGTGGGGGTTTGAAATCTTAAAATATTGTAAAAGGGTGGGAGTTCATATTTTTCCACTAAAAAGGTGGATTGATATAAAGGGTGGAAGCAAACTATAAAGGTTGGGTTCTTCATCAGACTCTCATGTTGTGCAACTATATCTAAAAACAAAATAGGAATATCCTAAGGCTGAAAATAAGTGGGCTACATATTTCAGTAATGCTTTTGGGTGTCCGTCTACAACAATATCATGGCACCAGAAGTGGATGTAAGAAACATAAATTTTCAAAAGGGTGGGGTCCAGAATTTTCAGTATCAAGGGTGCCTTAATAAAACAAGATGGTTCGCGAACCAGTAGTCTCGCCTGATTTATCGACCGCCTACTCTGTTAATCGCCTACTTTGTTGATCGCCGACTTTATCATCCATCATAATGGAACAGTTTGTTGACCTTGACCTCGAAATGACCTTGGATGACCTCAGGTCAACTTTTTGAACAATTTTGGAATTTTGACCTCAGGTGACCTTTTGACCTTGACTGACCTTGACCTTGGGTCAAGCACTTTCTATGGTTCAAGTTTAATCCATGTGGGGTCAGAGGTTACTGAGTTATGAGCTTAACCTCAAAATGACCTCGGATGACCCAAGGTCAACTTTTTGAACAATTTTGGAAATTTGACCTCAGATGACCTTTTGACCGTGACTGACCTTGACCTTGGGTCAAGTACTTTCTATGGGCTAAGTTTAATCCATGTGGGGTCAGGGGTTCATGAGTTATGAGCTTGACCTCAAAATGACCTCGGTTGACCTCAGGTCAACTTTTTGAGCAATTTTAAAAATTTGACCTCAAATGACCTTTTGACCTTGAATGACCTTGACCGCACCCCCCAAAAGTGTCGCAGCGTGAGTTCATCATGAGACCCTTCACGTCACCAAGTTTCGTCATTGTGCTTGTTACGGTTGTCAAGTTAAGCCAAAACTTTAACCAAAATTACCACACACACATACACAGACACATACTACGTACAGACATAGTGACTGCTAAGTCTCTTCTGAACTTATAGTTCAGGCGAGACAAAAAGAGTGGGGTAAAATAAAAAGGGTGGGGTCTAACCCCACTGCCCACTATGCACCGGAAAGAGAGCACTTAAGGCCCTGTATCCATTGGCTGTTCACTGGTGCCATATGCGCACAATTGTCCCCAATTGTCATGCAACACACACAAGAAACATCTGCCATACACAAGGTCACTGATACGGTCATTAAGCAAAATAAAGGTTTCCTGTGTGTGATACAGGGCCTAAAGAAGAGTAAATGAGGAATGAAAAGGAGGGTAAAATTAAAAGATTAACAGAAAAATAGAAAAAAAAATGTCTTAAATCTCATGTTAAAAATGATAAGAAAAATTTGTCAGAGAAGTATGATGACAGGAATATTTTTACTTGACCTTACAAACTGATTTCATAACTTTATTACATTACGTTGGTAGTCAATTTATGCAACGGGATATCAATGTCAATTAAGTCATTTTTTATACATTATTGGCTTCCCTTGGCATTTTTAAAAATAGTAGTACTGATCAACTCTATTAAAATAGAGTTGATCAGTACTACTATTTTTCCTGTTGGCCTTCATTGTGATTTTTCTGTAAATTTTATATAACATACTTTTCAAAAAAAATGTTTACTCTGTTTCATACAAATTTATCATGAATCAGGCCATAATTTCTGCAAATGAAAATAGTACAAAAGAGGAAAAAAAAAAAATAGCAACATTGAAATTGGGCTGAAAAAAAAATGTTTACATATAATGATTTTAGCTATAAAAACATGAGCAAATCAATAAATACAAGTTATGTTTCTGGACAAAAAGCTGTCTTTTATGTTGTTGTTGGTGGCGTTGGGTGTGGGGGGGGGGGGGCAAGAGGACCTGGTTCAAATCCAGGGCAAGCACCTTTTTAATCTCTTACATTGAGCAGCAAATTTGATTAAAATCAACTAATTTCAGTGTGGATTATCTTTTTAAATTCTTCTCTCAAGAGACAAAGAGAAAAAAATCTCCTGGGAATGTAAATATTGTGTCTAAATAGAATGTAAAATTTGTATTTTTTTAATGTAAATCTTAGTTGATTATCTTTTATGAAATGTTGCCGTCATCTTCAGTGGGTAGTGCATAATGCTTACTTTTCCCTCTCCATAACTTCCTCTGCTATCAGTCGGCCTATTTTGCCTGCTCCTACCCAACTGTTTCTTGGTGCCCCTGGTATATTTGCTGAACGTTTACTTAAACCTGAAATCAAAAGAAGAAATACATTCAAGTTAATCAGAGATATCAAAAAAGAGATCATCACTACAGGACAAGAAAACTTTAAACACTTGAAACCCTAGTATTGGACAAGTTTCAAATTTGTCAAAACATTTTGAGATTTATGCAACATTTGAAGTGTTAGTGGTAATAATGGTAGAATGGAAAGTTTCATTGTCAAATTCAACATCTTTATATCAAAATATCTGGAGTTCTTTCATCCTTATGTTATCCTAAATCTGCTGAGGGTTACCACTGTTTTTGTTTTTAACATATTCTTACAGTTAATAATATAATGTTAGTGCCCAATACCGGAAGATGCAATTTAATGACAATTTTTCAACAGTTACGCACGTCAGGTATAGTAGTGCAGGACTGCAATCAGCAACAATTACCCAACCTGTAACTAATATTTACTGCTGATCACCTATGCTGCCAAAAAAAAGTTTTATTAGCAGATCCAATGCAAACAAGATGGTTCGCGAACCAGTAGTCTCACCTACGTATCGACCGCCTACTGAATTGACCGTCTTCTTAATCATTCAGTTGTGGGGTGGAATAGGATAGGTTAGGAGTAGGGTATGCGTATTGAGCGCTTTCTTAATTGATTGCTACATAATTATTCAGTGCGTGTTAATTCCCTCAGATTTGGTAAACAAGCACTATGGTCTATGTCAGGGGTTCATGAGTTATGACCTTGACCTCAAAATGACCTTGGATGACCTCAGGTCAACTCTTTGAACAATTTTGGAAATTTGACCCCAGATGACCTTTTGACCTTGACTGAC
>JXSR01S000091.1:45961-56593 GCA_000969725.1 Ophiothrix spiculata
GGCGTGTGTGCTAATCCCGAACCCCTTCATGTCACCAAGTTTCATTACCATAGCCCTTATGGTTTAGGAGATATACTTAAAATACCAAATCACACATAAATTATGCAATTTAGGTACTTCATATGCATAGTTTGCGTTCAAATTGTACGCAGCGCCAGTTCAGCTCCAACCCTACCCACTCACCAAATATCATCAACATAGGGCATACGGTTTCCAAGATTTGCTCCGGACAAGAAATGCGGACGGAGGAAAGTTTTAAGGAATGGTATGTCTCTTCTGAAAAATTTTCAGGCGAGACAAAAATGAAGTTTCTACTGATCTCCTGGTTTATAAGTGCAAATTACCTGCAGATAAATTTTTGACAATTTGTCCAATTAAAGATTTTCAGGGTTTTTTCTGCTGCAATGTCCATTGACTGTAACTAACAGTTGCCTTCTCTCGACAGTTTCCATTTGTTAAGGCTAAACATAGCTAAGCAAAAGCAAAGTGGATTTTTAAGGCTTGGTAGAGGTTGCTTTACGCATCAAGGGTCTTGACAATTTCATCATGATTTAGTGTTCAATGGGATTTAATTACACAATTTTTGATCTGCAATTATCTGACTTAGTCTAAAATAACTATGAAAGATGGTATGCTTGGTCTTATTACAAACAAGTATGGTCTCGGATAGGGTATCCATTCAAACAAATATGATAGATTTATGGTCTCAGATAGGGTAGATTTAATCCTTTCTTACTTGAAAATGGACTGTTCTGAAATAACTAAATGGCTACAAATGACGACCATCACTGAATCTATAACACACAAGCCCAGAAACTTCTTGTGGTTGAATCAGTCATAACCACCATCTCTGCATCTCAACTCTTGTCAATATTTCATGAGAACAATCATGAGATTAGGTGAGACAAGACTTATGTTATACTTTGATCAACACCAAATAGGCAGGCTTTTCACATCGTGAATTGATATAGACTAAGTGTGTGCGTAACTGAACAGAGTTCAACTGCAGGAGATGCAGCGCGCATTATACATGTGACTCACGCATCAGTACGGCGCACGTGTAAGTGGGATTATGTTTACTTGGGGATGAAGAAAACCCCTCATAAATCCCGCCTACTTAGGGTTGATCAAAGTATAGATTATATTTTTATGTAGCAAAAGAAGTCTTATTTTGTTATTCAAATGGCATAATTCAGGGAGGACACATGCATTATTTTTGATGCGGTTGCACAAGATAAAAACCTATACCTATTTTAGGGGTCATTCTTAAACCATGTCAATGTATTTTTCATGAATCATGATTACTTATTTTTTCTAAGGTTTCATAACTAACAACACATTCTTATTTCACTGTTATCCTGAAATATTGTAGGAGACGTAACATGCAAATTTTCTTTTTATGACAATTGATTTTAAAAAATACAATGAAATTGATCTGATCAGTTTTAATAGAATTTTCTAGAGTTTTATAACTGAAAGAGTATTCTTCGTGGCGAATTCCATGGTTCATCCCGTAAAATTATGGAAATGTTACATGAATGAAAACATCTAATTAATTTTTAACTACAATTAACCCGTTTTTCCTAGATTTAATAAGAACATTAATCAAAGTATGTTGTTGTTCAACACATATGTTCCTCGACAGCCCAGTCCATTTCGTGCAAAAGCCATTTTTATCAGTATTCTTTCTGATTTTATTTCCACATCAAATTGTGGCCACTACTATTTTGGGAGAAAAATCTGAAACATTAATAATATGGGGAAGTTTCTGTCTAAAGCCTCACCAGGGAACATACATCATATTTCAAAATCATGTATAAACCATGTATGATTCTTGTAATAAATATTGCAATTTTTTATCACACAACATAAGACGTTCCTTATTTGAATAAAACATAATTTAAAGGTTGCAAACTTAAGGCATGATCACATGTGTATTATGCACTGGTTAAATAACTTGAAACTAATAAAGTACGGTATCGTACATTTTCGAAGGAAATTTCACACACACACAAAAATCTACCCTTTGCACCAGATTTTTGACTAACAATTGTTGAGAAAAAAATCAACAAAACAATTTTTTTGAAAAAGCCTTAAAAATGCCAACATACATTATATTTCAGAATCATATATAAACCATGCTTGATTCTTGTCATAAATAATGTAAATTTGTATCCACATAACCTGATAAGCCATACTTGTCTTTCATTTCAGATTTCATAAATCATAGCAGCCGTGGACTTTAGGCATGGTGACTTTTACAGAAGAGAAACTATTATAACAAAATCTGATGTAAGAAAAGTCCTCATATAAAGAAGTTTTTTTCTCTACCAGTATACTCATTTTGTTTTTAAAACCCTGATATAATGAACTTTTGGACAAAAAGAAGTAATTTATCTGTCCCCAGCAACTTCGTCGCGAGTTTCCACTGTTATATGTATCTTGCATTAACTACAAAAAGTTTGTTTAATGCTAATACTACCAATATTTTTTTTTTTTTTTTTTTGGGGGGGGGGGGTGTTTTTGTTATTCCAAATTGTTCTGCAGAGGCCTGACATGAATGTTTTGTGAATTATGGGGGAAAAAAACCAAAAATCAAAAACTAGTCAATGTTAACAGCAATCCATATTGTGATATAAAATTTAAATTTAAAGCAATCCATATTGTGATACGGGGACATGATACTTTAGAGACCAATTTTTTACCACTGATCACAGTTCTATAGCTATGCATTTTTCCTGAAATCGCCTTTCTCAAGATTCATCAAACAAAGCTGTTCTCTCATTCCCTTTGGAAGTTGTTCATAATAGCCTGTGAGGTCTCTCTAGCCAAGTTAACACACCTCGGTGGAAGAAAAAGTAACAGCCTATCAAAAGATGTTTTCATAGAAAAATGTCCCACATCAATTTTGAAGCCGAACTGTTGTTTCATAGGCCTACATCGAATTCTGAAGCCCCTACTGTCCTTTGATTGCACATCAGTTTTTAAGACCCTACATTTTCCATGGTTGAAGAGTTCTCAAGACCCTACTCTTTTTTTTTGCTTGTCAGTTCCCTAGCCTCAACAATGAGTCTTGCCTGTGGCACACACCCAGTCAAAAAATAAAGGTAGTAAGGTTTCTGTCAAGACCGTTTTTTTCATGTCGACATGTCGCAATAATTTTTTGTCGACGTCGACATATGTGTCGACATAAAGTTGACATCAAAGAGTTGGTTTTTGCGGAAAAAACGAAATTGTTTGGATAAGCTCAATGATCCATTCTAAACTTACACTTTCCTTTAATATAGTAATGTGCTAGGTCTTTCTGCGTACGACAATAAAAGATGATATAAAATTGATATTGTGTAACTTTTTGTTGTGAACTATCGCAATAACGTTAAAAACGGTTGTAAATGACAAGCAACTAATAAGTATTCAATTATTTATTCAACACTTTGAACACTTGTTAAAGCTCAACTGCTAATAAACAACCATTACTTGAAAATTAAACGTAAGTTTTAATGAAATTTTACTTGCTCAGTTTTGTCGACAAATGAGATTTATGTCGACAAATGAGATTTATGCCGACATGTCGAGATATGCTTTATGTCGAAATTCATGTTGACAAAATAAGGCCTGTCGACAGAAACCTTAAAAGGTAGTGACCCCAGGACAGTAATACAGCATGAATCTCACATTTATGTGAGGGGATTAAACTGTATTCAAAGTGCATCTTACAACATGTCACGATTCTTCAAGATTATAATTCCTTGAAGATTGACATAAATCCCGCGTATGTAACATCATGAAGCACATGGTAATTGTGATGGCTTACTCTAAAAGGGGGATTCTGCAGATGATGTAAATTTTGATTTTATTATTTCACCTGTTACAGCATATTTTCTAAGCTTTAAAGGCGATCAAATTTTACAAAAGAAAATATGCTGCAAACCCTATATATCAAAATATTTATTAATATATAGCATCAATAAATACGTTTAGAAAATAGCCTCATACCTCAGATCATGAAACAAAATAAAATTAATTTTTTTCTTTTCTTAAGGTTTTGATCATAATTTTCCCAATATCTGGTAATTGACTGTTAATTTAAGTGTAAATCATCCACAAATAAAAATAGATAAATTTGAAATTTTGTCTAATCCCCTTTAACCTCGCATTTTATACTAAATTCTTGTATCATTTTTATTTGATATGTGTCTAAATATCACTCTTTTTGCTGGTTGTGTAATTATAATCCATTAAGCACTTATAAGTCTTCTATAGGATAAGCACTAGTTAATTCTGTTTATTAGTAATAATTCAAAAAACAAATTCAATAATTCAATTGATGATTCATTTTTCTCAATTATTTACACTGATATCTAATCATCTTATAAGATGAAAAGATGTCATTGTCATTCCTCTGAATTTAGCAAAAATAAATGCACTTTTACAAAAATTTATGCAAAAATACCACTTGACGAGATGTAAAGATACTGGGTCAAAATATGTTGACGTTATCTTTATGTGATTGTATAGAGTTTCAATACTCTAATTTAATTCTCAATTTCAGCATTTTAAAGATTGTAAGAGATTTTTGTAAACAATTTAGTAATTGTATGTGGTGCTACTGAATCTACAGAAAAGCCAATGTTTTCATTTTGAGAAATGGATACAAGAGCTAAGTATACAAAACTTAGTTTTTTCCTCAAATCTACATGATTTAGTTACCACACAAAGTTAAAGGGATGCTACCAAAAAGGTCAGTGTATATATGCTTCTAAATTGCAAATCCTTCAGAGATTTTTTTATTTTCACATATATTTAAGTCATTTTGTTCATATCAAAAAAAAACGAAACCAGAAAAATCTGATCATATTACTTTTCATGAAAAATGACAAATCGGACACTTAGACAATAATAACTGTGCACCATCTTTTTTTAGGTCATTGTTTAAAATCGGAAGTGTTTGTTTTGGGCCTAAAAGGGAGTGTAGCTCCCGAAGAAAAGTTCCGAATTAAAAGATGGTGCAAAGTTATTATTATTGTCATTAATAGCTGTCTTTCGACATTTTTCATGTTTTTATGCGTGATTTTATAAAGAAATACTTTTTAAAACTTATTTCTTACCTAAAGGTCTATTTATCCCTATAAGAGAATTTTGATCAGTTCAGGCATGACGGTTAACACGTAATATGATAAACGCGCCTGTGTGTGGTACATACGCGCGCTTGATCTGCGATCTGCGGTTTATAAGAAAACGCATTCAGTGCTAATGACATCACATACACGGGTCATTATAAGAAGTCACTGTTACCTGATCGATAATGACCGCGCAGTTGTTTGCGTAAAAGTAGAAATAATCTTGTTAGATTGGATCACGTTATTATGCAGGTTATTAATTTAAAGTAAAATTCAACAACTTTGATTGCATCCTGGGGGTTCTGTTTGTCACATATCACGACAGTGCATAAATAAAATTGCATACAATTCACACAAAATTGCGCACTCCACATGGAAACAAACAATTTTTCCTCATATTTTACTTTCAATCATCATAATCCATGAACTCATTCAACCACATCTTCAGTTCTTCTTAACTAAATAGTTTATACTTTTATAACATCACATTTTTACGACTTATTGTTTTTTAAGGTGTTTAACGAGACTTTATAGTTTATAGTTGATGTTGAGCACACACACACACACACACACAAAAGTGCCATCAGCTCATGCACCCTTTACTTTACCAATAAATCTTTTCAAAATCCATTCGGAAATCTCCAGAACGTAGATCATGTGGCCATTTTTTAATCAATCAATTGCAAGCTCATTATTTTGTACGCATGATTTTGTCAAGAAAATTTTCTGCCAGACCCATACATTTTTAGATGCACTAATTCTGAATATCTTTTGACTGGTAGTACCACACACTCATTGACACAAAGAGTGAAATTTACATTTGAAATCGGCTGATTAAGCTTCAGATTTCAAGTCGCATCAGGGCCCTCACACTAAAAGTGACTCGTTAGAGCTAACCCTAATAACAAGTTCGAATTTGTACGCAGTCAGTTAACGTGGACGTAACATTCTGGGTATTGTGTTAGTGAGTCACTTTTTCTATCGTCAATTGCCGGAAAGTTTAAAATCGGCTTCGGGGGTTCTCGGAAAGTTGTGTTTTGAAAAGGTCTATGGGCCTGCTTTTGAATAAATACAGAAATCTACTTACTGGTAAAATGTAAATTTAAACCATTCTATTTGTTTGGCTCCAATTAAGTTTGTACTTATTGTTTTTATCTATTTTATAAACATTGAAAAACAACTTGTATAACTAGGTTTCGTCAGGCAAGTGCAGGAAAGTTGTATCTGCAATGGCTGCCATATGTTATTTTTATTAAACACTTTATAGCTAGAATGTGAACAAGTTTTCTCTCCCATATGGCATATTTCATAGTAAAGGGACCAAAGATAATATTAAACATTAATCTTGTTTTGTAGTTTATCAGAGAAACCAAAAACAAATTGATTAACCTGATATTAATTCATGGTCAAATACTCAAAAGAAAAAAGGTGTTTTTCATTAATTTAAAGTATTCTGTTTATCATTTCTAAATGAAAGTTTCCGTCTAAACTAGAGTTACATTAGCAATAATGTTATGATGGATAGTGTTTTACCAGAGAAAATAAAATCCAGATTTAGGCAAGCCGCGACAAATCGCCTGTCCGATAGCTCGGGGCTATAATATTTTTTGTCGGGCTATTAAAACTTCAGATAGCCGTGTCCGATCGGGCTATTTAAAAAAAACCAGTAAGCTTACCCTGCACATTGAGTGTTGACCATGCAATGTGAGCTACATAAACTTCAATGACAATTATTTTCCACAAAGAGAAAGAACAAAATTTGTAGATAAAAAACATCAGTAATATTTGCCTGATATGAAAAAAAAACACTGAAAATAGTATTCCCAAAGCCTCAGTGCCGCCGCGGAAGTTTGCATCAGTCGCCATGATTTTTACGTCAGCTGATATGGCGATCTCCGACAGCACTTGTTACGGTAAAAGTTATTGGCTGAGAGCCTGGGAGCCTGACGTCAGCTTTAAAAGAACCATTTTCAACCAATCAGTATCGTTGTTAAACTAAAACAGACCCCCTGCAGACCTGGCTTGCAAATTTGGCAGGAAAATAAATAAATAAATCTAAAAATAAAAAATAAAATAAATAAATGTCGCTGCTTATATAGCGCTTTTTCCATAATTGATCAAAGCGCTTTACAAAATAATGTAACTTTAAGAATAAAATACAAAAACTTGCAAAGTAACAGTATGAAAAACTACAATATTAAAAAACAAAGTTCAATAAAGTCAATAAACGACAAAATAAAAATGATTTTATTATTTGTGTCATTTTTTATGCCAATTTTCTTGCCAAGCTTTCCACAAAAATTATTGCTCTCGTAAACATTGCTGTCAGTCACGAGAGCATGGGCGCGTCTAGCGGCTGATTAGCATAAATTAAATGTCCTTATTTGGACGAGTCGCGTGTAATATGCTAAGGCACGGGCCGGGTCAAGGCCCAAGGCAGCAACACTAGCGATTAAAATTTTTGGATTGACAGGTGGATTGACATTGTTTACGTGGAAACTAAAATCATACATGATTAAAAATGGAAAAGTTTTTGTTACAAAACAAACGAAAATCAGATGACAGAGACAAACCTCACTATTTACTGGTAAATTTAAAACTTTTTCTGGCTTGATATGTTCAGTGCTTGGTGAAAATGAATGTTAAATTAATGACGCCAGGCAAGCCTGAATGACGTCATCGATTGAGTGTCGTGAATATAACAAGGTAAACAAGCACCAGTTTTGGTCGCCGCCATGTTGAGATTTTGCGTGCCGGCGATATTTTGATGTTCAAAATACTCTATGAAAACATTGCAAAACAGTGAAAAGTACAACGTTTCCAGGCAATAAAACAGTTTTAATCTATTATTATGGACCTGTCCGTGAGAATTCTTGCAATCTCTGCATCAATTTGCCATTCTGCATAGGCCGTAGTCGGCGTAGAATTAAAAGATCACGCGGTCAATACCATGGCTACGCTACTTGTTGTACTTGATAACGTTGCAAATTTGAAGTTGTTTTTAGCACCAAAAGTGCTCGTATATTTTGGGCAACTTGTAAACCAATTCGGGCAAGTAAATGTGGTAAGTGGCCTGCCCGATCGGGCTAGGAAAAAAAAATTGTCGCGGCCTGAATTTAGGTGTTTGATATAACAATACATACTAATACTTCACAATAATAATGTTTTGCAATTTACATTTCTCTTTGAATAAATATTATCCATGCCAAAAGTTTAGTGCTAATGTTACTTTTTATTGGACAGACCATTGAAAATGCATTGTCTGTCCAATAAATAGTAATGTTAGCAATGCATTTTCATCTAAAAACACTTTTTACGATACTCTTTAAATTTTAAAACACTATATATTATGTCTGTATTCAACATGCTATTATAAATCAACTAACTCAAATTGTATCTTCTTACCAATAAAATGATAAAACCCTCAGGAACTCATATTCCCTTTACTGTGAAACATGCCATACACTAGCGGTTTAAAGTATTTCCGCACAAACACTTTATTCAGCCATATCTCTCAAGGCATTTATAAGGAAACTATCTGGAAACTTATGTTGCTTTTGGTCAGATCTGATAGGTAATCTAGTTATGTGTAAATTTGAGCTCCGAATGGGATCAACCTTCTCACGTATAGGTAGGGGCAACAACACAAATGGGTCGAAAAACGTGATTTTTAGGTCAAATTTGATTTGACAACGCCTGGGTCAAGTATGACCAGGATATTTAATCGCCTGCCTTTCATTCTATAACATATACACATTCCATATGACTACTCAACTTAAGTGGTGAAGTGTCCTTGACCCAGGCGTTGTCAAATCAAATTTGACCTCAAAATCACGTTTTTCGACCCATTTGTGTTGTTGCCCCCTACCCGTACGTGAGGGGGTTGATCCCATTTGGTGCTCAATTTTACACTTAAGTAGATTACCTATCATATCTGACCAAAAGCAACATAAGTTTCCAGATAGTTTCCGTATAAACGCCTTGTGAGATATGGCTGAATAAAGTGTTGGTGCGGAAATACTTTAAACCGCTAGTGTATGTCAGTGGTTCTTTAAATGGTTCTTCAGGTGACACTGTTACCTGAACAATTCAAGAGCCACTGACCCAAGACTTGACATCATACAGTGTGGAATGCAAATTTAGGAAAAATGGCAGCTATTGCAGATCCGACGTTCTTGCACTTGCATGACAAATTGTATTTCAAATGAAGACAATAGTCAATTCATTTATGCAAGCTCATCTACTTTTAAACCATCTTGGTGCCAGTCTAATGTATCACAAACAAATTTGAAATTCTGCTAAAAACAAAGTCAGTATTAGCACTCGGGAATTGGTAGAGTTCACTTGGTATCAGAGTAAATCAAGTTTCACAGCTAGACAATCATCATGCCATGCAAAAATGTGGATGGTATCTCGATTATAAAAACAGCAACCATCATCAAGCTTTCCACTTCCGGATTGGTTTCAACCCACATAGGGGAAACTGCATATTTCACATACAATTTCAGTTTCAATTCATTTTTCTCTAAACAATTTCAGAGCTTCATTAATATATCTACAAAGCTTAATATGTCCAGCAAAGGTCAAATATATCATTGTAACATAACAATCAAACTTTCAATTCACTAGGAATCATAAATACTTCACAAAATGTTAGCATTTATCAGTATTAAGTATATATTTCACTTATGCATATGGCAAAATAAACGGTGATCTTTTGAGCCTAATGCACACACTTTTGTTTTAATAATTGTTGTTCGTAATGTGATCCATACGGTAGTGACTATTAGGCATACAGTCAGCATTTGAAACTTTTGGACCAAGTATACTTTAGGTCCCATCCGAAATTTTAGGGTTCGGGTTAGGGTATGTTTAGGGTTAGGTCCCAGTTAGTGAGTTAGGGTCGGGTCCCAGGTGAAGTTTTTGATGGGACCTAAAAGTATACCTTTTATATGTTAGTCAAAACTTTTATACGTTAGTCATTCGTTGGCCTAAATACGTTGATGTGTGACTGAATCCTAAGGCTTGATAATGATAAAATATAAAACAGGAGGTCCCATGCTTAAATCCACGACAGGTATTGTAACTGAACCATAAGTCTTGATAATGATAAAATATAAAACAGGAGGTCCCATGCTTAAATCCACGACAGGTATTGTGACTGAACCCTAAGGCTTGATAATGATAAAGTAATAAACGGGAGGACCCAGGCTTAAATCCATAACAGGTATAAGACATAAGAATTTTTTTTTTAAGACAAAAGAATTTATTTCTTCCACATATGCAAAATTACAGTAACAACATATCAAAAACAGTACAATCAACTGTATCAAACATTGTGGAGGAGGACATGGGAAATAAGCATTAAGCCTGTCGGGTCCCAGACTCCAAAAATCTAGAAAGCTATAAACGATTAATTTACAAGGAATCATAAATTTAGCATACTGTCCTCTCATTCCACAATGCGATGGCCACAGAGTCAAAAGAAAGGACAGGATGTTTCATTATGATT
>JXSR01S000092.1:8094-18940 GCA_000969725.1 Ophiothrix spiculata
GCTTTCTAGATAGTGCTTTATCTATATGGGTTGAAGTTGACTTTTTTAGATTTCTCTTCAAAATACGTTCATTCTGATATGCAAATTCTCTAATTTGGAAAATATTTCCTTTTATAGACAGAAAAAAATCAATTTTCCAATTTTTTTAAGGTATTTGAATAATTTATTTTTGAACATTTAAAATCTGTAGTAAATTTTCTTTAAAATAGCATCCAATTTGATAACATTTTATATGCTATACCGAGTTCCGTTCGAAATGAATTTCTCCACGCTTTTAAATTAGCCGTGAGATTTCGCCTAGCAGTAATAACGCAAAACCCTATTCGCTTAGAAAATGAAGCCGCATTATGGAGTTGTACTAGAATCAATAACAACAAGTAACATTAGACAAGATCGATGCAGATGAGTGGTAATCCTTTTTATTAACAGAGTGAAAATTCCCATACGTGTTATAAATTCCCCGAGCGTAAATCTGGCTGTCACCACTGACTTTCGTATAAATTTGTCAAAACTTGAGCTATGAGATTTTCAATTAATGTTTTTAATTACTTCTGTTTTTCCAATAATCGGGAAATTTTTAGGATTTCATATTTTTACATTATAGTTTGAAAATATTAAAAATTATATGTATACATTTTTTTGAATTGGGTCAAAAATACACTGGACTGAAAAAGGCGTTTCGCCCAGCTGTAGAGTGAGAATACATTGACCATCTCTAACTTGTATTGTGCTTTCCTCATCCAAGTGATATCTACAAATTTTATTATTTCATCTCTCCATCTTGTTCTTTGTCTTCAAGGGCCCAAATTCATGAAACCCTGCTAACTCTAGTTGGCTGCTAACCTATTGTTTACCTGTCAAAAATTGACAGGTAGACAAAGAGAAAGCAGCCAACTAGAGTTAGCGGTGTTTCATGAATATGGGCCCTGGATGTCTTGAACAATATAGTTAGGCCTATTGTTATTAAACCCCTATTATTTAACAACCAAGACAAGGACCACTACAGCAATAATTGATTTGTTGGGAATATACCTTCGCAATATTCTTTGATGGGTGCCTTTAATAATTTTGGTATGGGCCCTTATAATTACTGAATTTTTCAAATCCGCAAAAATTGTGGATGCTAAAATAACAGTACATGTGCATTCTAAAAACAGCACATCATGTTAATGAACATTTATATGCCATACCCAAAGTGGTTTTTTAAGTTGCTACATTATGTTTCGAGTAGAACTGCAATTGATGAAATAATACCAGACCTGGGATGTTTGTTCACGTAGTCTTTGTATCGCTTTAATTGTTGAAAATATTTACACAGGATGAATCCAACGAGCCAACTCCACCAAGAGCTCCACCAAGAGGAGGTTATCGTGGTGGGAGAGGTGGTAAAGGCAGAGGTGACACTAGAAAAGGCAGAGTCTATGATGATGAAGATGATGTTGTCGTAGAGGAAGATTATATTGAAGGAGGGGAGGAGGAAGATCAATTTGAAGATGGAGAAGAACCCGGGGAGAGAGGCAGTGGTGATGGAGAGGTAAGATCTTGGTTTGCTCATTCTCTTCAATATGTCCATACACAAATATTGGTAATTTTGATTTGATCTTTTGTTTCTGTTGACATGCCTTATGTCGCTATTTTCGTCGACATAAAGCATATCTCAACATGTCGACATGAAAACACCGACCTAGTCAAGTATAATTCTATAAAAACTTGATATATATTAGTTCAAACAGAAAAACAATAATATCACTCACAAAAAAAGTTGTAGGTTTCGTTCTCTTTCCTTTGCTTTCCTACTTCCTAACAAATAAGTTGGTCATTTACACTTGCTCTAAAGCTAATACGGTGGTTCGCAACAACAAAATAGTCAATTTTATATCATCCATTGTCGGATACACTACTACATTATAGGTAAATCTACATGTAAAATGGCTCATTGAGCTTATGCAAATAATTTTCATTGTTCCGGCAAAAAAATAACTCTTTGATATCAACTTTATGTAGACACATGTCGATATCGACAAAATATTATCGTAACATATTTAAACAAGAAAAAACTCCCCCTACAGCACCCTTAGACCTTTGACGTGGTGAGCTGGAAGCAAAATTCAGATAATAATGTCATCATAAATTTTCATAAATATATTGTACACAAATATTCCAAAAATTAATCATTTTGGGGGTTACAGAAGGTCATCTCAAGAAACAGGGATTTATTCATATCAGATTAAAGGCATGTATGCTAACTTAATTTTGGTGAAAATGTAACACAATTTCATGCCTGAAAGTATTTTGTATGATATCACCAAAGTGTAAACACTGCTAACTGGCTGTATATGGTGCTGTTTTTATTTTCGGATGTGTTTCACTTTTCAATGTGTTGTGTGTAATTTTGATTTGTTGACTTTTGTATATATTTGTATATTGGATTTCAGGAAGAGCAAAACCTCGATGCAGATGAAGATGACAAAAATCCTGCATATATTCCAAGAAAAGGTGCATTCTTCATGCATGACACCAGATCAGATGGCAACCAGAAAGGTCCAAAGTAAGTCTTCAACATAAGCATGGACTAAATTTGGTCCAAATGAAGCATTACCATTTGTCATATGAGTCCAATAAAGTCGTATCTGCAATGGCTGCCTTAAGTTATATTTATTTAACACCTATTTAGAAAATGTGAAGAAATCTTGTCAACATTTCCCTGCCATATATGTCAGTGGCTCTTGAAATGGTTCTGTCACCTGGAGAACCATTTGAATCCAAATTAATGACAAATGACACTTATTGTTTTTTCTTTCACTCACATGAAGAATTATATACTTTTATATCTCATAACTTAATATTAGCCTTAAAATTTACATGGTTATTAGAAAATTTGGAGCACACTTTTTGTACTGTCTCCAATTTGATTGCGGGAAGTGGGGGGATAGTGGAAAATCCAATAGGGTCTCAGACCTTTTTAAATTTTAGAGACTATCTGCATTTTTTCAGTGGGACTAATGACATCCATAGTGCTAGATGAAAGGGACCTAAAGGTGAACTAAAATTTATTGTTTTGAGAAATCATTAGAAACTCTAAATATATAAAATGCACCATTGCTTGAATAAATAGCAGGAAATAAACACAAAGGCCCATATTCCAGAAAGGAGCACAATTAGGCCACAACGTTTTGTGGCCGATCGCAACTAGGCCACAGCTCTGATTTTCCAAGATGGCCGTCGTAGGTTTGATTATAAACCTCAAGGTTATTTAAAATTATCTATTACATGTTTTGAAATTATCTGGAGGAGTATAATCAAGCCTACTGCGGCCATCTTGGAAAAACAAAGCTGTTGCCTGGTTGGGGCAGGCCGCACAAAGTTATGGCCTAATTGTGCTCCAGCGCCTATGTGTAATTCAAAATCAATATTCCCTATATCTGACTCATTCCTCAGGATAATATCACGTATATGTGACCATCCACCCCAAAACAGCAGTAAATGCCAGCTCTTGTCATTTTCACTTTTTTAATCATTTACAAAGACCATGCTTTAAGGATTAAAATCACACCTTAATGAACTTCACACGATTTCCAGAAGTCAAGTTATGGTCCGTCAAAAATTGTCATGGAGTAAAACGTATAGCTGAGATAAATGCGTTCAAAGATTAGTAAGCCCTATATTTTCTGATGATCGTTTTAAGAATATGTCAATTTATTTCACATTTCCTATTATTTTCTTGAAATGAAACTTTGCTGGTATTTTGTAGTAAGCACTAGAATTGTGAATCTGTCAAAAAATCAATTTCGGCAAATTATGACCTTGACATGTATTTTCACTTGTAGCGCAAAATGAAGTTTCTGGCATTTACTGCTCATATGGGCTGGACGGTCACATGTGTACATTATACTGGTTGAGTTTGCAGATACAAACACCACATTATTTTATTAAATTACGGATTACCAAAAATACCTGCGGATTACCAATTTTCAGGACATGGTAATCCGCAGAATTTCCAGGTAGTTTTCCTTAATTTGCACACTGTCTCCCCATGCTGACATCTTGGGTATCTCCGAGGTGAATGTGTAATGTGAATTACAATAAATGTTTAATGTTCTTCTTTTTTATTTGCAGACCTAGGCGAGAAAAGAGATTGTGGATAGATGATGGTGAGAAATGGGGGCATGATAGATATGATGAAGCTGAGCAGGCTCCCAAGCCGAGGGAAGAGATAGTAGCTGATTATGGGTACGATGTAAGGCGAGATAATGCGCCACCTAGAGGGAGAGGCAGAGGCTATCGAGGAAGGTAAGAGCTGCATAAAGAGATCTTTTTTTGCTGGAAAGTATAAACCAGATCAATTCAAATATTAGCCCTTTCATGTGCAAAAAACAATTATCGGGTTCCAGTTCCCTGGTTGACCCTTCCTCAAACCCTGGATTAGTGCCAAATCAGACTTTATGGAAACGAAATTGTAAAACAACACAAAAATCAGATTGCCATCATTAATATAAATTCTGCTATCTGAGAATTGTGTAGATTATTTAACTCGATCATAATAATAATAATAATATCCAGCATTTATATGCGCACTATTCACCGCAGTATCATAGCACTTGACATTATTACGCTGTTATTAGGAAATCATCACAATCATTTCACTTCAACTAGATCGCAATCTTAAGACGCCGACCTATCGGAATTTAGATTGTAATATTCCCCTAACAGCTCCCTAATGCGCTTGGGTCGACGAAGCAATCAAGATTAATGTCTTGCCCAAGAACATTACCCGTTGGCCGTAGCGGGGCTCGAACTCGCGACCTCACGATTCGGAGTCCTGCACTATTCCACTAAACCACACGAGCTCCCAAAGAGATAATAGCTGATTATGGGTATGATGTAAGGTGAGATAATGCACCACCTAGAGGGAGAGGCAGAGGCTATCGTACATGACCAATTGACCATACATGTTTTATAACATCATTTTCAGTAGGTTGTTATGTTAATGCAGAAGTAATTCAGTGATTAGACACAAAACTGCCAATCAAAATGCCAATACATGGATTTTACCAACTGACTCGGCTTTTGGCAGTATGAAAATGGAAGCAGACCATACTGTTTTGCTCAATCTAAAGTCATTGTATTTAAAATCTCCTTGGAAATTCCTATATGCAAAATCACCTAGTTCCCCTCCCCCCCCTGCAATTTGAACCCTTATTTCTGCCACCCTGTTCCAATGTCCAGCAATGGAATCCACTGGATACATGTTGCTTTGGCAGTGATTTGGTAGTCTATGAAGCAGATGAACTTTAGTATTTTCTGTTGTTGAAATATGGAAGGTTGGGGTTGTATAGATGTATATTTTTCAGTGGTGAATATATAGCAGAATAAACAGACCATAGCTTCAATATAGTATTCAGATCTGTCGACAAATTTTACATGTACATACTTCTTCCATATTTGAATGACGGGTCATCACCTACATAAAGCGATTTATGTAAAGTTTCATTCGCATACCTTGAACCAAATTAATGTTACAGGCAAAAATATGTCTGAAAGTGACCCATAGAAACCTATACATTTTTAACAAAATGTCCCAGGAATTCAGCATATTTTTGTCCATATCTCTTCAAGTTCAACGAAACATATAATATGGGGGTAAACATTTACAGGCATTATGAGAAAATTCATCTATGGTATCAAATTCTTTAATTTGATTTTGGAAAGTGGGTGGGGTCAAAGAAAGTGATCTGAATGCACACCTTAAAGAAGTCATTATATTGCGACCTTCACATTCAGCATTGGGTGAATTGCTTCCAGTTACAATGTACGTAAGCATCCACTAGGGCGGCTAGTCAGAATTTACACAATTTTAGCTCATTTGTATATTTGCACTTATTGGCTATATCTGGAGGAGTATAATCAAGCCTACTGCGGCCATCTTGGAAAAACAAAGCTGTTGCCTGGTTGGGGCAGGCCGCACAAAGTTATGGCCTAATTGTGCTCCAGCGCCTATGTGTAATTCAAAATCAATATTCCCTATATCTGACTCATTCCTCAGGATAATATCACGTATATGTGACCATCCACCCCAAAACAGCAGTAAATGCCAGCTCTTGTCATTTTCACTTTTTTAATCATTTACAAAGACCATGCTTTAAGGATTAAAATCACACCTTAATGAACTTCACACGATTTCCAGAAGTCAAGTTATGGTCCGTCAAAGGTTATCATGGAGTAAAACGTATAGCTGAGATAAATGCGTTCAAAGATTAGTAAGCCCTATATTTTCTGATGATCGTTTTAAGAATATGTCAATTTATTTCACATTTCCTATTATTTTCTTGAAATGAAACTTTGCTGGTATTTTGTAGTAAGCACTAGAATTGTGAATCTGTCAAAAAATCAATTTCGGCAAATTATGACCTTGACATGTATTTTCACTTGTAGCGCAAAATGAAGTTTCTGGCATTTACTGCTCATATGGGCTGGACGGTCACATGTGTACATTATACTGGTTGAGTTTGCAGATACAAACACCACATTATTTTATTAAATTACGGATTACCAAAAATACCTGCGGATTACCAATTTTCAGGACATGGTAATCCGCAGAATTTCCAGGTAGTTTTCCTTAATTTGCACACTGTCTCCCCATGCTGACATCTTGGGTATCTCCGAGGTGAATGTGTAATGTGAATTACAATAAATGTTTAATGTTCTTCTTTTTTATTTGCAGACCTAGGCGAGAAAAGAGATTGTGGATAGATGATGGTGAGAAATGGGGGCATGATAGATATGATGAAGCTGAGCAGGCTCCCAAGCCGAGGGAAGAGATAGTAGCTGATTATGGGTACGATGTAAGGCGAGATAATGCGCCACCTAGAGGGAGAGGCAGAGGCTATCGAGGAAGGTAAGAGCTGCATAAAGAGATCTTTTTTTGCTGGAAAGTATAAACCAGATCAATTCAAATATTAGCCCTTTCATGTGCAAAAAACAATTATCGGGTTCCAGTTCCCTGGTTGACCCTTCCTCAAACCCTGGATTAGTGCCAAATCAGACTTTATGGAAACGAAATTGTAAAACAACACAAAAATCAGATTGCCATCATTAATATAAATTCTGCTATCTGAGAATTGTGTAGATTATTTAACTCGATCATAATAATAATAATATCCAGCATTTATATGCGCACTATTCACCGCAGTATCATAGCACTTGACATTATTACGCTGTTATTAGGAAATCATCACAATCATTTCACTTCAACTAGATCGCAATCTTAAGACGCCGACCTATCGGAATTTAGATTGTAATATTCCCCTAACAGCTCCCTAATGCGCTTGGGTCGACGAAGCAATCAAGATTAATGTCTTGCCCAAGAACATTACCCGTTGGCCGTAGCGGGGCTCGAACTCGCGACCTCACGATTCGGAGTCCTGCACTATTCCACTAAACCACACGAGCTCCCAAAGAGATAATAGCTGATTATGGGTATGATGTAAGGTGAGATAATGCACCACCTAGAGGGAGAGGCAGAGGCTATCGTACATGACCAATTGACCATACATGTTTTATAACATCATTTTCAGTAGGTTGTTATGTTAATGCAGAAGTAATTCAGTGATTAGACACAAAACTGCCAATCAAAATGCCAATACATGGATTTTACCAACTGACTCGGCTTTTGGCAGTATGAAAATGGAAGCAGACCATACTGTTTTGCTCAATCTAAAGTCATTGTATTTAAAATCTCCTTGGAAATTCCTATATGCAAAATCACCTAGTTCCCCTCCCCCCCCTGCAATTTGAACCCTTATTTCTGCCACCCTGTTCCAATGTCCAGCAATGGAATCCACTGGATACATGTTGCTTTGGCAGTGATTTGGTAGTCTATGAAGCAGATGAACTTTAGTATTTTCTGTTGTTGAAATATGGAAGGTTGGGGTTGTATAGATGTATATTTTTCAGTGGTGAATATATAGCAGAATAAACAGACCATAGCTTCAATATAGTATTCAGATCTGTCGACAAATTTTACATGTACATACTTCTTCCATATTTGAATGACGGGTCATCACCTACATAAAGCGATTTATGTAAAGTTTCATTCGCATACCTTGAACCAAATTAATGTTACAGGCAAAAATATGTCTGAAAGTGACCCATAGAAACCTATACATTTTTAACAAAATGTTCCAGTAATTCAGCACATTTTGTCCATATCTCTTCAAGTTCAACGAAGTATATAATATGGGGGTGAAAATTTACAGTCATTATGAGAAAATTCATCTATGGTATCAAATTCTTTAATTTGATTTTGGAAAGTGGGGGGGGGGGTCAAAGAAAGTGATCTGAATGCACACCTTAAAGAAGTCATTATATTGCGACCTTCACATTCAGCATTGGGTGAATTGCTTCCAGTTACAATGTACGTAAGCATCCACTAGGGCGGCTAGTCAGAATTTACACAATTTTAGCTCATTTGTATATTTGCACTTATTGGCTATATATATACATATTAAAAAGTTCATTTGCATATATTGGCTAATTGAGTTCAATTTTTAAGCTAAGAACACTACACACGGTTTATATTCTTTGAATATAGTGGGTGCGACACCTGAAAACCTCTTGGCCGTGAACCTCAAAAATTCTAGTATTAACAATCATACCAGAGTCCAATAGCAGTGTACTTGCTGCTAGATTAGGTCAATTTTGTATGAGAAACATATAGGATTCATTGTGTAAAATTGTTCTGTTTTCTCCAATGCAGACGAGGACGAGGTGATGGGCAGTATGGTGATGGGCAGTATGGTGGTAGGAGAGACAGACACACCCTTAGTGATTTCATTGGCAATGATAACAGTGACAGGGGACCACCACCACCCAGAGAAAGAGGAAGAGGGGTCAGAAGATCACGAGGAAGGGGAAGGTGGACTTCACCCCAAGATCCAGATAAACCACACAGAACAGAATGGAGCAGTAGGAACTATAATAATAGAAATGATAACGATGCTTATAATGAAAATTATAGTAATGTAGAAGATTATAATGGACATGTATATCAGAAAAGGCAAGAAAATAGGAATTATTCAGACAATAGAAATCGACAAGAAAGAGACTATGATAGGCAAACATATAATACTAGGAGTAGGGGTGAGAATCAAGGTTTTCGTGACAGGCAAAGAGGTAAACCTCCTGTCAGAGATCCCGTGTTACCTAGTAGTTATCAAAAAGATTATGGGTACCAGCAAACAGAGAGCTGGTCAACAGCAGATGACGATGATGCAGTGACACAAACTGAAACCGTCAAAATTGAACCGCAGGAAGTGTATAGTGTCCCCCAGGACTTTGTGATTGAGAGTAGAACTCATCCACAAGTAGTGAAATCAGAACCACCAAGCGTGGCGGAGTCTAGCAAACCTAGGGAAACTAAATCATATTCAAGAGAGAGACATCAACGGACCATAAAGCAAGAAGTGTCTGCTGTCCAAGGAGAGCAGGAAATTGCACCCTCATCACCAGGGGTTGAAGGTCTTGATAAACAGCTATCGGCTTTGAAGATCACAGTGAAGGGGAGTGAGAGGAAAGCTCAGTTTATCAGTGAAGAGGAAGCCCTGAGAATCAAGATGGAAACGAGGGATGTTATTCAACCGCAACCTTCAGATGGTAAGTCTATCGAGACAATTTTGAATTATAAAGAGCTCTAAACTCTCTTTTGAACCAAATTACTCACAAATTTCGATACAGCTCACTTTTTGTTTTGCTTCCAAACATGTTCTGTAACATACCACCATCAGGTCTGTTTCACTGAGCAAATGATAAGGCCAAAAAAAATAGTTGTGTTGCCCTCACAGACCCAAAGACTGAAAGGTGAATTTTGGAACATTTTCGGGACTGGAAATCAGGCAAAATATTTGTGTGGAGGGCAACACAACAATTTTTTTTTTTGGCCTAATACATTCTCATGAATCAGCAGTGATGGTAACTTGTTACAACTTCTCAGCCTGATGAAGGGATGAAGCAGAATAGAACTTTAGTGAAATGTGCTCTGTATCAATTTTGTATTGAGGCATAAAGTGGGCCTTTCCATAAAATTTTGCCGATTTAACCTGTTCAGAAGAAATAAATTAAACTTACCTCAAATTTAAAAACACAAGAGATTAATTGAATATTTTTATTAGAATAATGTTACTTCAGAAACCACCATAGATTTAAAGGGGAGATACCAGGCTTTGTATACCAGCCCGTGTAATGGCGTCGCCAGCCATGGAGCTCTAATTGGGGGTATTCGGGTCCACTCGGCTCCCGCCAAATACAACCCCGAGTGCCGATACTTGGTTACGCGTTGAGACAACCTGCGCAAATATTACTTTACGCGAATGATACACCAACCGGCACGCAAAGCGTGTGTGCGTGTTTCAATATTCGCGCATTATGACAAGGTGCGATGCATCATCGGCAAGCTATCAGCAAAATCCCGAATACCCCCAATTTTGTCTCCATGCGGGAATAAAAATGGCGGCTTGCCTTGTATCTCCCCTTTATATCTATGGAAACCACAGAGAATCTCCACAGTCAAATTTGCTTTAAAAACAGTGCAATGCATGCATAGATAAGAACGTTACTAAGTCCTTTTATTTGGTAGCTTGAATGCAAAATAAAATGAGTTCCAAAAATTTGAAATATCCATCAGGCCCTTTGAGAATCAATCAAAAATATGAAAAAAATGTAATGGGTAATTTGAAAGTGACATTAATATTCATCAGTTTGTTCCCAAAGGGTTATAACATAGGGTATTTCATATTTGGTGATACAACATTTTATCTGCCATGTATATTTTTATATTAGATAATAGTACAAA
>JXSR01S000092.1:19383-41175 GCA_000969725.1 Ophiothrix spiculata
TTCTGTCCGATATCCCTGACCGATTTTTTTGGAAATCGGACAGCTCAGAACATAATAATGGCTAAAATAGCAGATGATTTTTAGGAATAGGCTCTCATGAGATCAAGTTTCATAACCCATATAGAACTTCACCTTAACTGCTAGAATACATCTATTTTTTTAAGAAAATGAGGTGAGAACAAGAGCTATTAATTTATTTTGCTGGGAAATGGCAATATTTGACCTCTTCTAAACATGTAAAATAAAAGGCCAGTTACTTACCGGTGTGCCACCCTGTAGCTGCATGCAGGCTTTATAATTTTGAAAATACTTGGTGTGGTACAAATAGCACTTATCAAGATATTCAGGTGTGCTGTAGGTGTGCATTTCGTATCTAATTGTGTATAATTTTACCACATTTAGGTGTGCTGAAAATCACACTCTTCTTAGGTGTGTGATGTTGCGCTATCACACTTGCATGCCTCAAAAATACAAGGCCTGTAGCTGCATTTCTAGTTTCTGTATTTTGTGATTTGAAGGTATATATATTCTTTTCAACATGTGCCATATTTTTTTCTAGTCATTGCAGCTGTGGCTCAGACACCAGGCGCTGCTGGAGATACTGCATTGCCAGGGGTGAGTGCAATCTCAATCATTAATTGTGTAATTGACAGGCATGAGATTTTTCAGCTTTTTCTGAATCTCTGATTTCAGAATTTTTGATGTTAGAAATTACACAATTTTCTTTATTTTCAGCCTATTTTGAGTTGTTTTAAATAGCAATATTACATGAAATTCCTGATTTTTTAGCTTTTTTCATTAAAGTGCACTCTCATACCTGAATTGTGCCACTCTGTGGGATGGTCAAAAACCGTCATGTGAGTGCAAGAAAGTCGTATCTGCAATGGCTGCCTTGTGTTTTATTTTTTAACACCTGGTCACTAGAATTTCACATATCCCTAAAAATTTCTCTGCCATATGTCAGTGGCTCTTGAAATGGTTCTTTAGGTGACGGTGTCACCTGAAGAACCATTTCAAGAGCCACTGACCCAAGACTGGAGATTATACAATGTGCAATCTAAATTAATCACACATGGCAGCCATTGCAGATACGACTTTCTTGCATTCACATGACGATTAACATCATGCGGATTTCTTGAACTTGAACATGGAATCAGTTTCTTCAATGGTTACCCAATCTTTAGAATGATAAAATGATACTTATCTGAATCACAATATTCTTTATACCAAACATTTATTTGGAAATACTGTCGATAATATTGATCAATTTTGAAAAAATGAGCGAAATCATACAAATAGGTCATTTTTGCAGTTCTAGCCAACTTGTTTGAGCAGAGTGCAGATATGTTGCCTGTTGGAAGGCCAAGGTCTGCTTGTCCCGTAAGAATTAGAACCACAACTAGAAACACACTCAAGTTCAGCTAAAGAAGCGTGTCAAGTTTCGTGACGTTTGTGACATATCGAAAAAGAATGGCCCATTAGTAAAGTTTAGAGATTTTAAAATAATGCTACAAAACTTGGAAACAGCATTCCATACTCTCCGTGCTAATTGTCCCGCACCTTCTTAGTCCTTTATCTGTTACAGTACTGATAGTGAGACTGATTCTCTCAAAGAGTTTAGGAGGAACAGTAAGGATAAAGATTAATCTTGCATTGGAATGAGGTGGGTGTGAAATGAAAATCTATATATAGTTAATAATGAATCAACAGCTTTTGTATATATGGAGATGTTGAAAGTAATTAATTTTAAGTTGCTACAATTGGAATTCGATTATATCATTGAAATGTTTTCCCATTTTAATAGCAAACTGCAAGGACGAAACGCTACTCATCACAACGACAGCGATCAGCAGGAGACGCAGCACAAATGAGACCTTTAGTGGACCAAGTACCACCTGAATATTTTGATCAAGGTAAGAATTGCGGTCTTAATTGTCGCTTTTATTTGTATTTTTGGTTCTTTTATTGTCTGGTGGGTTTTTTTTCCACTTCTGCTTTGGTTGAGCAAAACAAGTTTTGTCGTTCTTCAGTGATGACACTTTGGAACTTGAATTCATTTGAATTATAAAAATCTTGGCCCTTTCCTGTGGAAAAAGAAAGTATAATTAGACAATAATAATTGTGCACCATCTTTTTTGAGGTCATTATGTGAATTCTGAGGTGATTGTTTTGGACCGAGGTATTTTTCTGAGGGAGCGCAGCCCCAGAAGAAAAATACCGAGGTCCAAAACAATCACCAACGAATTTACACAATGACCGTAAAATAGATGGTGCAAAGTTATTATTGTCATTAATAACCACTCCTTTGACATTTTTAATGCCTTTATGTATAATTTTATGAAGAAATACTTTGTTAAACTTATTTCTTACTTACTTAAAGGTCTACTTTAAGTATAAGATCATTTCGATCAGTCCAGGCATGACGATCATCAGGCATGATGATAAGCGCGCGTGTGTTGGGTGCATACACTTGCTTGGTGGACGTTTTGGTTTTATGAGAAAACGCATTAAGCGCTAATGACATCACATACGCGGGTCATTATAAGAAGTCATTGTTACCTGATAATGACCGCACAGTTAGTTTGCATTAAAGTAGAAATAATCTTATTAGATTGGATCGCGCTATTACGCAGGTTAATAATCAAGTGATAAGTTAATTCAACAAAAAGGCTATTACAATACAAAATGTAAAGAGTGTAGAACCAGCGGTATCTAGTTATATTTAAGTGACAACTTCTGATGAGTTGTTGAAAAACATTTATTCAAGAGACCGTACAAAATAGAAGCCTGATAAGTAAACAAGGCCTATTACACTGAAAGCACTTAGGAGTGCCAAAATGTATGAGGTGGTGATTTTGCCTTAATTATATTGAGCCTGGGTTCAATATTTCCATTGAACTTGTTGATATAAATTATCTGGTTGAAAGGATGCAGTGTAAGATATATATACAGTGTGTCCCAGAATGAAGTTATCAAGATTTCAACGCTACATAATTCAATAACCAAATTATTCAAGACAATGAAACTTTGTGACAATCATGCCTAATGTCTTGACTTGCTTTAGTGCAAAAATAAAGAAAATTCATGCATTAGTTTTCTAGAAGTGAGCGTTTGAAGCTCCACAGGAGTTTGGACACTTTTCCCAGTTCGGGTAAGTTGTAAAAATGTCATGGCAACGAAGAACGATATCTTTACAGACATAATCATGATAATATTTACTCAATTATAAGTGGTTTTGTTTTTAAGATTATTTTAACCTAAAACTGGTTCCTTTTCATATGTAAAAATCATTTAATAAATTTGATTAAGTAATCGTTTAGGAAAATCATTTAGCGGGCCCTTTGAAATCATGCCAAAGGGCTGTTACCCTGGTAGCAGTGGTTGTAGGAAAATGGTAATTCAAGATGCCAAGGTAGAAGCCGAGTTAACATTCAGCTGAACCTTTATTAAGACTCCAAGGCATCATCAAGGAAAAGCATCATGTGAAACAAAACAGAAATGTTAGTAAAAGATGACATCCTTGCTAGCATACTTCCGCTGAAAATTACCACGGTATTTTTACGACCACTCTAAACTGGGAAAATTGTCCAAACTCCTCTTGAGCTTCAAACGCTTACTTCTAGAAACTTAATGCCTAGATTTTCTTAATTTTTGCACGAAAGCAAGTAGAGACAATCAGGCATATTTGTAACCAAATTTTATTGTCTGGAATAATTTAGTTTTTGAGTTATGCACCGTTGAAATCTTGATAACTTCATTCTGGGACACACTGTAATTTGAACGAAGCTGTTTGCCATCAATGCCTCAGCCTGTACCCTTGATGCCCCTAATAAATACCACAAAATTAAAGGATGTCACTCTTGTCCTGCGTGCCCTTCCAGTCTCCTATCCCATACGCAAAACGCATACTAACATGCAATGGTGGAAGAATATTATTGTTTTCTGATTAAATCTTTTAATATCTCAAGGGAATGGTACTTGAATAGTACTGGAATAAATTTTGGATTATGTTTTGAGTACTTTATTAATATACCTTTATTGATGCCCTTCTCATTTTGACAAACTGCCGTACGTGTGTCTTTATAATTTTAATTGTAAGAATTGTTGCGATTCCCTGAAAACTGAAAACAATTTGGACTTGCCCTTCCAAAAATGATGTGCCTTCCTTAAAGTATACCCTGATGCAGTGAGTCAAAAATAGTAGATCTTTCACTTTGACGTTAACAATTTAGAGTTGAGAAGTTGCTGACCTTTGGAGGATCCCTTATATGGGAGATCATAGTGTAACCCAAGTTGCTTTTAAGAGAATGGTCTATTATTTCTTACTGTCCCCATAACATCCCTGTTTCAGTAAATTTGGACATAATTCAAAGTCATAATTTTGTCAATATATTTTCCTTTTGTTTTAGGTCATCACGGTCCTGTCTTCCATCCAGCTAATGCCCCTCCAGCAGCCATATCTGCACCACCACCAACAATAGCAGGTACCCCTCCCCGTACCTTACCCCCTAACACCCCTCCCCACAATGTTATCACAACACCGCCACCCCAGCACCAAGCAATACCTACCCAACCACCCCCAACTGTGCTTGTGCCGTCGACGCATTCGCCAGCAGCAGTGTCTACAGGACCGCATATACGCACTGTAGCACCACCACCTGTTGTCACAAGTCAGGCATTACCCCCTGGGTTATCTAGGCATCCCGTGCCACAGAGTGAGGGGCAGGCCATACTACATCAAGGCATCATGGTCACAACAGATGTTCAAATTCATCCAGGTAAGTCTTAATTTCGTAAAAATTAATAATGACAAGCAACCGATGTTACAGGCCTGTCACATTAGTATGAATAAAATAATGTTAAAATTATTGCGAAGTGTGAAGGCACTGCAATAATTTTGACATTTTTTATTCATAATAACATGACAGGCCTCTTAATATTGGTAGCTTGTCATTTTGGTATGAATAAAAAGGTTAAAATTATAGGCACTTTGCAATAATTTTAACATTTTTATTCAAACTAACGTGTTAAAATGGTAAAAATATTGTGAAGTGCAAAGACACTGGTATCAATTTTTGTCTCATCTGAATAAGTGTCTGGAAGAGGAATACCATTTCACATTTCTGTCTGGTGTATCTCATGAACTTAAATGAAACTTATGACATGAAAGGCCTTGGTTTAATTTTGCGCTTCAAAACTTTTTTGGGGGTGGTGAAAGTCATTTTTTAAAGTTTAAAATGTCATTTTAAGGTCAAATACAGAAATGTTCAAAAAGTCCACCCAATATAAGGCAAGATCATTTCACAATCACAGCAGTAAGTCTGTAGCAATTGATCCACATGTAGTATGAATAGCCCTTGACACAGGATGCATCCTTGTGGGTCAGGTCTAACGTTGGGAGTTCACGGTTAATAACAAAACCGTTAACACTGTGTTTCATCCGGTAGTGTAACCGTGTAAACGTATAAAATCATACAAATTCTCCACCCGGCCAAATTCACAGACGTCTCTGCTTAAAACATGGCTATTTTCATTGCCAATTTCAAACTTTTGGTTTCATTTTGTGACAAATATTTTACATTTTAGTGTTCACAAAAGACGATTTATCATTCCTCTGTATCTGATTTTTACCTCAATTGCTCAGAATCTGAGAATTTCATGTGTGGTTTTTCCGTGCATTTTCAAAGTGGTTTGTTTACATCAGAGTTTACATATGTGACTTGCTCCCACATAACCAGGACAAAGTCGCCAGAACACTTAAGGAGATATAGCCCAATAAACTTGTCACAAATCAATAGAAAACAAAGGATTTTTCAACTTAAATATCACTTTTTGACATACAAAACATTAAGCGATCCTGGAGTGTAATATATCATTGGAAAGCTTATAATTTTGCCATTTTAAATTTGGTATCATTTGAAAAAGGGATTTGTGCGACTTTGTCCGGGTTTCGACAGAGCAGGTCACATATTGCATGTGTGAACACTAGAGGGGGCTATGCCAGCTTATTTAACAGTTAGAACATGGACTATAAATAGCTTGGGTTTTAATTTGACACGGCACGGCGATCGTGATTTGAGCTTGATAGAAATGGAAGTTAACCACCGATTAATTTTAAAAAAATACTAATTACTTTCTTAAAAATTATAATCTTGTCGCCCATGGATTGTTTCAGTTAAAGGTGATGCACATGAAAATGTTAATAAATAGATGATATTTGGTGACAATTCACACAAAATCCAAGAGAAAGATGGATTGAACACATGTCAGGGTTAACCATTTGAAACAGTTTGTAAATGTTTACGGCAGTTCCGTTCGTGTACACGGTCCCAACGTTAGTCAGGTCAAAGTCATTGTAGGTCAAAAGTTCAATTGAGTAATCTGAAGCCAATGTCATGCAAGATTATTTAAAGGTCACTGCATTATTAATCTATTCCATTGGACCAAACTTGCGCATTCCAAAGCCCTTGACCTCAGGATGTTTTCAAGTGGTTCAGAAAAATACTGTCAAATTTAACGGACCTATTTGAAAATTTGATGAAAACTTGTAGAGAGACGTCTTTCAGGGTTACCAGCCCATCAGGGATCATTACTTTACTTTTCTCCAGTCAGGGAATTTGATAGGAATGCCTCGAAATCAGGGAAAAGTCAGTGAATTTTAAATGGTCAAAAAACCAAAGTACCGTAGTCAGTCGGACTCATTTTCCCCGTTGTGTTAAGGCTCGGTACATCTCGTTTCAAAAGTAACCCTTTTTGCATTTTTTTTTTTTGGAAAAAAACCCTTCATTATAGAATTTTTAGACTTAAAGCAATACTATTAAAGTGTTAAAAATGAAGTGCCCCCTGTCACCCATGACTTTTGATATTTTGAGCTTATTTGGTTTGTTTTTGGTGGATATGAATACCCTCCAAACAATTTGGCTCAAAGATGCTTACTTTTTCTGTTATGGCCATATGTTGAATTAAATTCGGGATCCCGAATTTAATCCCACATGTATTAGTATAGGAAAGCATGCATGTGTTTTTATCCACTTTTTGGTGGTAAAACATATTTTTTCACAAAATACACTTGAAAACAATTTTAGATTTTCACATTCCTCCATTCTATATATGCTGTCTTTACTATATAAACCATTTTTGATCGAAATCTTATAGTATTGCTTTAATCAGGGAAAAATCAGGGAATATCATTTTCTTAAAATTCTGGTAACCCTGGTCTTTGTAAATACAGGAAGACGCATTTCCAATTTTACTCTACTTATCCTGATGTATCCTTTATTTAAAACATTTGAAAAAATGTTCCTTTTTGTAAAATAATTCTTCTTCTTTAATAATTTAACAGGTATGCAGCATCCATCGCCAACCCATATGGTCAACAACCCTCCTCCACCTCTAATGCATCCTCCACAACAGCCCCCTCCACCTAGGCCCTCGTTTCCTCCACCCCCTCAATTTGTCCCTGGTACTGTAGTGAATTATGCCCAGCCACCAGGACCACATTTCCAGATTGGAGGTCCAGTAGCATTGCAACATTATCCAGATGCATCTGTAAGTATACACATTTTTGGAAATACATATATTTATTTAATTGAAGAGTTCTTCAAAGCCTATGTGTGTAGAAACACTTGTTTTTGTAACCAACCAATAAATTACAAATAAGTGATCGTACATCTCCATTACTTTTTATTTATAAGTCTGTATATACAGTCGTTTTATTGGCAAAATATTGGAGGAGCATAAATAGTTGTTTCAACTATTTCCCCATGAGTGCTTTAACACTCAATACAGCCGAGTAGGGAAGTAGTCTAAACTATAGGCCAAACAATAAATTCTTGGACAATTTAAACAAAAATGCAGGAAAAGGTTTGCATTTACAAATAATGGGGCCCTGCAATCTGAATTTCTGTTTCTCTGTCCAATAAATTATTGTTTGGCCTATAGTGCATGATACTGCTGTATGGCTCATGGTAAAGCTAAATTGTGATATTCAGAGGTGTAATAAAACAAATACGGCATGGTTTATTTTGGAGAAGTAGTATTGCAAAATACTATCGCTCTGTGTTAGATGATTGCAAGTATCTCTCTTGGTTAAGCCTCAACAGGCAGGATCTTGATCACCCAACACATCGGGAACAGTACTTCCCCTAAAACCTTGGTGTACTTGTATACTATTATATAAAGTTTTAATGCCAACCGTGCTATGATTTTACAGAAACACCGGGTTGTAGGGAATGAATAAAACAAAAAGAGGGAAAGAACATGATGATGCAAGGGATTAAACCAGTCACAATCTTGATTTAAATGAAATACACACATTTGTTGAACTCAAATGCAAAACTACAAGAATAATTTGTAGAGTTATTGTATCAATTTCTGGTCATTTATTAAATAAACTGTATGCCATATTTATTGGCATATTCTATCATGCAAATAATATCTGCCACAAACAAAAAAAATAGCCAAAAATTATTTTGAAATAGCCAATTATAACAGTAATTAGAGATTTAAAAAAACTTACTTTAAGATCACTCTTGTTCATGGAACTTACATTACCAATGAAGTGTATCATCATAATCGTTCAGCTGCGCAGCAGGCGATCACATAGTTTCTCCATTCACTTTTATTTTGAGCCAGTGTCAAGATAGTATTTGGTTGCAGCAAGTTATCTTTGTCGCCAAGCAGCTTTTGAATATAGGACAAGTAAGAAGCTCTCTGTCGCCCTGGTCTCCTTCTACCATGGGGAGGTGTGTAAAGGGCATATGTCATACAGGGCTCCTCCTCTGGCATTCTTAGAACATGACCAAGGAAGGTCGGTTGTTGCAACCTCACTCGGTTAATTAATGGTGTTAGTGTCAGCATATTTGTGTACATTAGGGACATGGCCAATTCGCTTGATGTTAAGCATGATTCTAAAACATGATGTAGCAAAGGAGTTGATCTTGCTCTCCATGTCATTTGATATAACCCACGATTCGCAGCTGTATAACAGTACAGTCACACATGTACTTGGTAGTGAAAAGTCTTACTTTGATTTTGACTGGAATGATTTGGCACTTCCAAATACATTCTAACTTCCAGAATGCGGACCAGGCCAGTTCCTTTCGTCTGATAATATCTTTCTTGCTCGAGGTGCAAGTGTTTACGCCATCATTTAAATCAGTTTATATTATATTACTATACATTTTTCTTCAGACAATGTCAGTGCAGCCTCCACCAACAATTCCAGTTCAGACGGCACAAACAATACCAGTGCTGCCACCTCCTACAATGCCTGTTCCTCCACCGACCATCCTTCCGCCACAGGCTGCACAGCATCCTCCACCTCCACCGTTAGCAGGTGCTCCACCTCAAGGTCCATCACAGTATGGAGGCATAACATACTACTCACCTGAGCAGCAAATGAGCCACAAAAGACCACCATCTAAGAGACAGGCCAATCCTATACCTATTGAACAGCCACCACAGGTAATTGTGTGAATAAATTTTATTTCAGATTAGACCTATGAATGTATTTTGATTGGCATAAATGGAAGAAAGAAAATGGGTCAGTCTGTCAGTCTTTCAGGTCTTTATGTTGTTTATTTATTTTTTTATTGCTCAGTAGATGTTGACAGTGTTAGATAAAAAGCATCAAGAAAAAGCCACAATTGTGTATTTTGATCGGATCTTTTTGTGTACGAGGCTTTTCCAGGGGTTGTACCAATCAAACATTTTTGTAGACCTTAGCATGTTACTTTGTCATGATTTCTTTTGGAATCTCAAATTTTTTCGTAAAATTTGTTTTGTATAATAAAGTGTTCACAAGCTAGCTGAATTTTGTCAAAAATTCTTTATTACTTAAGTAAATTATATTCTGACATAATTTTTGAAATTTTTAGAAATCTCTGCTTATTTTGAGCACCTAAACATGTGAGCAGAGAGCCACTGCCTTTCAGATGGATTTTAAAATAGTATGCATGAATCTTAATTGAGATGTTAATTGGAGTGCTGATCTTAATTTAAGAAATGATTGATAAAGTGACAGGTTGTCGCATAATGAGTTCAAGAAATATCAAAGTTCTATCTACAATAGCTGCCATTTTTCATAAATTTGGATTCAACACTGTTTGATCCCCAGTCTTGGGTCAAATGGTTGTTCAGGTGACAATTGACACCGACCGACAACACCGAGAACCATTTTCAAGACCTGCTTACGTATGGCAGTAGAAATTTGAGGGATTTTTTCCATTCTAGTTATACGGTGTTAAATAAAAGTATCATATAGCATCCATTGTAGATACGATTTTCTTGCACTCACATGACAAAGTTAAGTTATGATCATATTGTCCAATGTATGAGATAAATTCAGGGGGATTCCAAATTTTGAGTTTACAGCAACGAAATAGGCAATTTGATAGAAAGCATTGGTTTCGAGAATGTAATGTTTGATCGTATTTGTATCTAAACATAAAAAACCCTGTAATAAAATGAGTCGCATTTATGTATACTAAAAATAATGCAAAAGAATGGCTTTGTATAGTATATACCAAACAGTGCAGGAATCATATAGATTGTCATGTCTTTCAATAAACAAAGCGTTTTGTCGTCAAACGGATGTGTTAAAATATGGTTGATAATAATTAAGAATATATTTCCAGTGTTGGCTTTTTCTTATCCATGCGATATATTATTTTGAACAGAGACCTCCAAGAGGTAGTAATGATCAGCAGCTGACGGAAGCCCAAGTGCAACAATTACAACAGCAGCAGCAGGTCTCTCAAGCTCAGCAACAGCAAATTTCCCAGGCTCAGCAACAGCAACTTTCCCAGGCTCAGCAACAGCAACTTTCCCAGGCTCAGCAGCTGCAACTTGCCCAGGCTCAGCAACTGCAAGTTTCTCAAGCTCAGCAACTGCAAGTTTCTCAAGCTCAGCAACTGCAAGTTTCCCAAGCTCAGCAAGTGCAAGTTTCTCAAGCTCAACAGCAGCAAATATCTCAAGCTCAACAGCAGCAAATATCTCAAGCTCAACAACAGCAACTTGCACATGCTCAGCAACAGCAATCTCAAGCTCAGCAGCAGCAGCAGCAAATTTCTCAAGCTCAACAGCAAGTTGCTCAAGCCCAAGTTTCACAGGCTCATTTGCAACAGGTAGGTCTTGGTTAAAGGTTGGTGTCAACCATCATTTCTGGAAACATTTTGGAGCTGTTGCTGATCAACTGATGATTAAAGCAATACTATAAAATGTTGAAATGAAGTGACCCAAAGGCCCATGATTTTTAAATTTTTAGCTTCTTGATTTGTTTTGGCAGATATGAATACCCTAGCTCCAAGTGATTTAGCTTAAAGATACTTTCTTTTTCTGTTAATGTAACAGAATTTGAATTAAATAAATTGTATTGGGATCCCAAATTTAATTCCACATAATAGTATAGGAAAGCACAATATGCTTTTAATCCATCTTTCAGTGGCAAAACAAGTTTTTGACAAAATACACTTGAAACTCTTTTGAGATAGTCACATTCCTTTATTTTCAGCTATTATTATTGTTATTCCAAACCAGTTATGATTCAAGCCTTAATTGCTTTAAATCAACATAAAAGTAAAAGTTTCTGTAAGCGAAGTAACATGTTGAACATGATGTACAAAATGTTAAATTTTAAAATTTGTTTATTAGGTAAAAATTTGAACTATTTTAATTTTGAGAATCCAAATATAAATGTCAACAATGTTTTTCTCATATATTACCAAAAATAGGTCAAAATGGCAATTAAATTTATATCTGCCTTTTGCCAACATATTGCATTGGTGTTGGTCTGCGTATGTGTTGCGGGCATACATATGTTCCAGTTTGGAACAAGCTCTCTTATACCTTCTACAAGGCGTTCTGTACATGGCAGAGAATTGCGCAACTCAAACTCTCCCTTTGCCATGTAGAACAGAGCGGTTCAGAAAGAGTGTTATTCCGTATTTCATTGACTTATTGAACAACAAATTATAAATTTTTTGTTTTCTTTCTGCGGCAGCTTGAATTTTAAAAATATGGCCTTGGTGCAAGGTGGTTGTGACTGAGTGACTATGTACGAGCGTAAAATTGAGATTATAAGTGTGTGTGTAAATGTGTGATGTGGGTGAGTGCTATGGCATATGTTTGAAGAGTGAGTAAGCCAGAATATCTTGAGGTGAAATGTTTGGGTTGGCTCCCTATGAGTAGCTTTCTATACAGTTGTGTATGATATAGGTGCAATATGACAAGTGCTAAATTTTTATTTATTCCCATTAATATATTTTTTGCATCAGCTTGTTTTTATATCTGTTGATTTTTATATCTCTTGATTCTTGTGAATTATCATATCTGTATCTTAACTCTTTGCTTGTTCAGTAATTTTGTATATTTGTCAGTGTATTTAATATATAGTATTTTATATGTAAATCATGTGTAATTTGGCCTCAGGGCCACGATGCATTATGTAATAAAATGAAACAATGATTATATTTTTAAAGGTATGTCTCTCTGTGTGTTCTTTTTTCAAGCAGGTTAGCCAAGCTCAGCAACAGCAATTAATTCAAGCTCAACAGCAACAGCAACAGCAACTTCAGGCTCAACTTCAACAACAGCAGCAGGTACAACAAGCGCAAGTACCAGCAGAACAACCGGCTCCACAGCCAAGTGTAAATCAAACTGTTACTGAAATTAAACAAGAAATTAAGCAAGAGTGAGGTTGAGAAAATGATGTATATTGGTGTGTTTTTTTTAATTATTATTCATAGGCTTTTATTTTTTAGTCATGAGTAGCAGCAACTGATATCAGTATTGAAATCAGTGAAAGGCCGAGCATTGATTTGCAGAACGGTGCAAGAAATAGCGAGTGGTCTTGGAGATGGAATTGTTCCAACCCTCGTTCACTGTCCTCATTATACTTGTACCGTAAGCAATGATATTTTCACAACAGTTCAGTTTTTTATATTAATTTTATGTGTAGTTCTATGTAAAGAAGTTTAGAAATGCTAATTTAAGGTTTTGATTGTCTCATTTTGCAAAAAGTTCTGTTGTGAAAATATCACTGTTTACAGTATGGATTTGCTACACGTACAGAAACTGCAAGACATGTTGTATCAAAAAGCAAATCAGTCGTCTAAGTCAACAACCTCTTCTTAGTAAGTGACCTCAAGTAAAAGGCTAGTCATTTTGTACTACTACAGAATTTTTAATACTCAATATGTACTCATCAATTTTGTATGTAATATATTTTACCAAAATAGTTTATTCACTTTAAAATAATCTACATGTATAAAAACATTAAGAAATGTGATTCCGATGTTCACAAATGTGTTCACAATACTTGTGACGTTTTTGAAATGTAAATGTTAACACTTGCAATAGATGTATGATTTGAACAATATATGTGACCCGTCATATCGAAAGGTACCTTAATACCGGCATAGTAAATTACGAGATACAGGCCATTGAAGCTGAGCATGGTCAAAAATCACGTATTAATCAGGTTTCAACATCCAATTATAAGACAAATGTTTTACAAACCGAGAAAAAAATCCATTCTCCATTCACGTTTAACCAGTACAGAAACTTTAAACTTGATTTTCTCAGAACTTTAGTTATCGGAATCAGCCCGATACCTTTTACCAATTTGGATGTAACTTTGTAATCAAACATCCAATAACCAAAAGCAGGGTGTCATTTTAAAGCTTAAAATATAATCTTTCAAATGAGACCAAAAAATCAATTTTAATTTTGGGACCCTTAAGGTACCTTTCGTTGTGATGGGTCACATATATTCTTCAGTCAACCTGATGACTTCCTGATTTGTATCAAAGTATGATTAAACATCATGTAGAAAGAACAACCACAGCAGTTGGCCAGTGGCCACGGGCACCAGATCATCGGTTCCAAATAGTTGCATTTGTTTTGAATAATTGGAACTGACCAGGGGCCGATTTCGCTAACATTTATTAATTGCATCGTTCATGCATGGTAAGACCAAACAAACCCATTGTTAACTTGCGACATCCCCTTGATCCTTCGTAACTTTACGAAGGATTTGAATTTGACCTGTTTCATATTCCAATTACTTATGATGTGTTGTATGCTTACAAAGAGTTTTTATGTCTTTGAGAGGTCCAGTCTAGTTTTTAACCCTTCATAGCTACGATGCATCAGAATTGTTTAGTGAAATCGACCCCAGATCAGCCACATTCAAACAGTGAACCACCTGTGAAATTTTGAAGTGGTCACTTAGTATCTGTCAGAATCTGAAAATTGCATATGTACGAGGGGGTATCAAAAATTTTTAAAGATCACCAAGAAATGATACAGCCATGAACATAATTTTATTATGGGACCCTTAAGTCATCTTTACATAGCCACTGTGCAAAGTAACTCATTTTTTCCACTTAAAACTAAATGTCCACAGCCCAACTTTGTGGAGGTCCTCTTTTAGCCAAAAAAGCCATATTGTTTTTCACTAAAAATCAACATTTTCAGGTCGGCCATGGTTTATTATGTCATTGTGACCGATTTCCATAATTTTGGTATCCATGGAAAGAGGAGAACCTAACCTATACTATGGTATCAAAAATCTTAAGTTGGAGCGTGTAATCGTAGAATTACTGGGCTGTAACCCTTCAAATGTAGGAATTTAATCACGCCACAGTTCTTTGATTTCTCCATGCAGTTCATGGTTAGTGGAGGCAGGTAGTTGACTTCTATCTCCACCTGTATAGAAAGTATAAATGCCATTGATATCAGTTTTGCACCATAATGTACACAAGGACAAGTGACCATCCTGTCAAAAATTTGTCGATTTAGCTTATTTCCTTCTGGGTGATCTTTAAAACTTGTTGATACCCCGTCAAATATACTAAGGCAGTTGTATGTATTGTGCACACATGATTTCATCCTACTATATGTTTTCACAACAGTCCTGATGAGCTTATTCAATAATAAACACATGATTGTAGCAGTATTTTTATTCACCCTAATCATTTTTTATTGAAAAAATAGTAGATCTTTGAATTAAAGTGTTTAAATGATTGCCCGCAGGGGCCTCTCAAGTTGATGTTGCAGGCACAGCGTGACCATTTTAGCGTGATTTTACCGATACCGTTTTCACACTAGGGTTTGAAAAAGTACCCTATTTCTTGAAAATGGTTGTTTTGAAACCCTAATTCACCACTTTCTTGATCACGCTTTGCCTGCGAAATTATACTTGACAATGATTGTCTATACTACTTGAGTAGTAGAACATTATGTAATTACCTTGTTAGGTTTTCCTATGTAATAGGATGTAGAGAGAGAACATTTATTTTATTTCAATTCTCTCTGTCTCTTGTGATCTATGACGGTTTTTTCACTGTTTTTTGTTTGTTTGTTTGTTTCACACGAGTGTTCAAATTCTGAACATTAATTATTTGACCATCCACAGCGAATCACCTGTCATCTTCATTAGTGCTTATCGAGTTATTGGTCAGCAAACCTGGAACAGTTTGATCAAAACAAACAGTTTTTGTCAGATTAATTGATAATTTGGGTATTTTAGCATTTTAAAATTGGGATTTGTAGATTTTAGATAGCTGAAAATCTCAAAATTTCCCAATTTGTTGTAGATGGTCATATAAATAGAAGCAAATTTTAGGATCAGATTGCAATTTACAGGGATGCCAGTTTTCCTGCAATTGCAGGAATTCATGCTTTTTGAATGATCTTCAAGTCATTTCCTGCAATTTACCCCAACAGGATTTATAATGCAAGAGTCAGTTTTTATTCATTTTCCTGCAAAATTGTTGCTTACCACTGGCATCCCTGGAATTTAGCAGAAGAACATCAAAGTTTGTTTTTGATTTGAAAGTCTAGTTTTGTTAATGTGTTGGGACACAGTGCCGTACGAAGCGGGGGGCAGGACTCGCCCCCCCTGGCTCGAAAAATCTGGACGCTGGCGGGACAAAAATTAAAATATCGGGACGATAGTTTACTATTTTTACTGTCCCGATATTACTGTCCCGCAAATTTTTAGTCAAAATAAGCCAATTTTAGCACAAATATCAAGGTTTTATATCGATTTTTGGCTGAAAATAGCAAAATTTTCGCGCGCTACGCGCGCATTACAGACAAATTGACGGTATATACGTCGGGACGAAACATGAATTTCGGGACGGTAAATGTGTTTGTCCCCCTTGGCTTACATACCTTCGTACGGCCCTGTTGGGACATGTAGGTATATGTGTGTGGGGGGTGGAGGGTTTAGTGGACAACAGAGGCGTAAATCTACTTTTTGTCTCGCCTGAACATAGTGAGGAAGAGACATACCAGTCACTTTTCTGTCCGCCGTGCGCTGTCCGCAGCATATCTCCGGAACCGTACGGCCTACGGTAACGAAACTTGGTGACATGAAAAGAAATTTCCAAAATGGTTTAAAAGTTGACCTGAGGTCATTTTATGGTCAAGAAGTTGAAATAAGGTCATCAAAGGTCAATTCAAGGTCACAACAATATCTTAAGCACCCTCAGACCTTGGATAGACTTTTTCTCAAGGTTGAGGTCAGTCAAGATCAAAAGGTCATTTCAGGTCAATTTTCCAAAATTGACTAAAAGTTGACCTCAGGTCATTGCAACATTGCAACGACCTCATTGGAACGTCAAAAATGACCTCAAGTCATCCAAGATCATTTTGAACCCTTGACCCCACATGAAACAAACTTCTTTAAACCTTGGTTAAACATGGAACAAACACTCACTAGTAAGGTGACCATTTAAAGATTTAATTTTTTTTGCTGAAATCCTTTACGAACTGCCATCAGACGAGACGTGTGGTTCGCGAACCAACTTGTTTAATATAATCTAATTATAATCTAATTGTGCATTATATAAATACTGCATTTTGATTCAAATCCCAGCTAAATTGGTCATCTGGTTCCAGAGATATGACAATTTTCTGAACATCAAAAACGATGAAAAAGCAGAAGAAAGCTATTTTTAGCATGGTGAATTTTATCATTTCACGGTAAGGTTTTGGGTATCATATCTAAGAAGATAATATTGAAGACTGACTTTGTGGACATACAGTGATAGGTTTTTGGTCAAAAGACATAAAGTTACATGCGGCTGAACGAAGCCGGATAAACTAGCTGGAGTCAGCCGCTTTTTGACTGAAAAGTGAATCTTTATAGAGGAGAGCATGGCCGAGCAGTTAGAGCACGGGTCTCATAATAATAATAATAAGCTGGATAAACCAGCTTGATAATACATATAAGAAGCCGGATAAACCAGCTGGATAATACATAATAAGAAGCCGGATAAACCAGCTTGATTCAGCCGCTTTTTGACTAAAAAGTTAATCTTTATAGAGGGGAGCGTGGCGGAGTCGGAGCGGGTAGAGCACGGGTCTCATAATACAGAGGTTGTTGGTTCGAGCCCCGGGTTGGGTGGTTTTCGTCTCGGTTTACTCTACTTGCTCCATGGTTCAGGAGTCACCTAAAGCCGTTGGTCCCTTATACTAATAGAAACTTACATGGGGTATGCATGTCACACAAGTACAGTGTATCATTGATTGATCAATCATATTTTATTTTTTGAGGAAGATAATAATGAAAATTAGCTTTATGTGCATTGACAGCAACCAATGTGTTCGGGGTGAAAAGATATTAATGCAGCTAAATCCAGCTGTTTAAATTCAGGTGACTACTGGATACAGCTGTTTTTCTACCGGACTGTCTGTATCTCGAATTCTGAAACACCCGAAGGTGTCAATAAATCATCAACTTGTTCATTGACTTCATTAGTCATTACACGGCTCTAATATAGATCGTCATGTGAGTGCAAGAAAGTCGTATCTGCAATAGTTGCCATTTGTCATGAATTTGAATTCCACACTTTATGATGTCCAGTCATTTGGGTCAGTGGTTCCTGAAATGGTTCTTCGGGTGGCACCGTCACCTGAAGAACCATTTCAAGAACCACTGACATAAGACAGGAACATTTTGAGGGATTTTTCACATTCTTGTGACAAGGTGTAAAATAGATATAACTCAGGGCAGCCATTGCAGAAACGACTTTCTTGCACTCACATAAAGACTGATGATGTTACTCTTGTTGAAATGTTTGTAATTGCTGTAGCCTTCATGCATTTATTTTAATTGTCCATTTTTGAATTCATTGTGGAATTAATAGATGAATGTAAAAATATTTTTTGGTTGTGTAAATATCTTTTAGAGGAAGTCAGCAGTCTTATTGCATGCGCTAATTATATTGCTGTGTAATTTGCACAAAGTTCCTCTCTGAATGCAATTTCTTCCTCTTATCTTGATACTTGCATGTTGTTTTAAAGTACATCTTTGTCAGAATGACATTTGAAATTCAAGTCTTCATGTGTTTTCTTTTTTACATTCATGTTATGTACCGCTTTAGTAATTTCAATTATTTCTTGAGAAATACTTAAACCTTATATCCCATAAATACACATGTGTCATGATTAATCGTTTTGGAATGTTAACCTTTTCAACTTTGTGTGGAATCTGCTAAAGGACAAAAATCTTTTTGTACAATTTTGTTGATCCTTCAATGATTTAGCAAATATAAAAATGTGGCATAATTTTCCAGATTTTTACAGCTTTTTTTTCATCGCAATTCCATACCTCTTTCAAAACTTATTAGACAACAATTGTGCACCACCTTTGGAGGTCATTGTGCAAACAATGTGTTTGTTTTGAGCTGGGGTAGCTTTCCTGAGGGTACGTTGTTTTAAATGAATAGAGCAAAGAGTCTATATATAAACAAACAAAGAAACATGTTTTTTAACAAAAACTGAATAAAGGTAATGAGTGTTTCTAAATGGTACAAGGTTATAATTGATATTATAACTGCCATTATTCTCCTAAATTCTGACTAATTTTGACTATTTTTTTGACGAATGGTGAAAATTCTAGTTTTTAATTCCATTGTTACTTTCTCGGAACTTAAAGTATCAATCAACCCAAATTAACTCTGCGTCAGCTTTGAAAATGCAATGTATGAAGTATTAAAGCTTACATGTATCATTGTTGTGTTTCGAGCATGCATGTGTGCAATATTAGCTGACATGTCACACTTGAAAGTTAATTGTAAACACATTTCCAGAAGTCATTGATAATATTTTTTAATATAGTGACTGCATTATTTGTGTAAAAAGGCACAGGTAAAATGGGGCACACATAATGTCATCATGATTGGGTAATGCAGGATATATACTGAAAAACAGATTGTAATCACCACTCCTTTGCAGATTCTTAGCACATCGTGTCAGCTGTACTACATGTGAATAATATGTATTGAAGTGAATCATTTTATTTATTATTTTATTTATGTTTTAAATGATCCTGTTGAATTTTTGTTTAGAAAAAGCAAATTCAGGGTCTTCTGTTGGTTAACTGTGTAAGAGCAGCAAATCAAGAAAGTTGCAGTGCTTCATAATTATCAATCTGCAGCAAGCATGTGAGTTTGTACCCAAAAGTTTTTATTTCAACTGTTAGTCATGTGCTATTGTGATATAATTGATTGATCAATTAAAGTTCCCTTCATAATACGCTTGAATTTATCGATATATTGCTATTTTTTTGCAGCACAATTCAAGTTAAAATATATTGAACTTTGTAATTTTTCTTGCAAAATACACTTTTCTCAAGACTTCCTCACTTTGTTCTGAAACTGTAAACTAGCTAGCACTGCGCTCTACCAGCTACTTATCTTCGTCTAATCCTTCTTCTTCACATGCGAGATGCCTGATAGAAGGAATGAAATAAAGCCATTTTATTTTTCATTGATATTATGATTATTCCAGATCTATTACAGATTTGTTAAATTTGTATGTCCTTGATTATACAGTGGCAACTCATTATAACGAAGTTGCTGGGAACAGAGAAATTGCTTCTTCATATCCAAAGATTCATTATATCAGGGTTTTGAATATAATAAAAAACTAAAGAAATTAGTATAATGGTATAGAAAAAATTCTTCTTTGTAACAGGGTGTTTCTTGTATCAGATTTCGTTATAATGAGTTTCTACTGTAGTTATAGTATGGTTTAAAAAGGTTCGAAGTAAAATATTAGCGCTGAAGTCGTGGGCATACTATGAACAGACCTTTACAAATTTGCTTGTTTTGCTTCCCTTGGGAATTTCTTACTGTGACAAAGTCATGGTTTGGGAAATGAAAAATGTACGTCATGAAGTTGTGACAACTTTGACAGATGAAACCATTCAAAAATCTATTAGGTTGAAAACACAAGAGAAAAAATCATGTCTGTCGGGTCTGCAGTTCGGGAAAGCTCGTAATTTATCTAAATCTGGTACAGGAATTAACGTAATGTACAGTACCGTATATGAATTCATGTACTCTTATCTTTAAAATCAATTTTTTGAGCAAACTTTGAAATTGAATATCGGAGAACATTTCAAAGCATTTTCATGCTGAATTGGACCTAGTCTATAAATTAAGCTCTGAAATTAAAAATACTATCTGGCAGATATTTTTTCGAGATGGAACTTACAATTTAAAAGGTAAACTTGTAGAATATGAGTATGTGAATTCATATGCTGTACAGTACGTTACTTCCTGTACTGAATTCACGTACCATATTCGGAGTATGTGAATTACAAGCTTTCCCAACTGACTGGAAAAGTCCGCTGTCCATAAGACAGGCATGATTTTGTCTTTTGACACCTTATAGATTTTTTTAATGGTTTCATCTGTCAAAGTTGCCACGCAATTACGAGCGAGATTTCAGGAGCTGAGGTAGGGTTTGGCAGTTGTGTGCAGTTTATTCTGTATAGTCAAGTAGCATTATGAACAAAATGTGCACACATATCAATGATTACTTTGGTTTTATTAGGTCTATAAATTAACCAGTTAAAAACAGATGAGTTTTCATTGTTGCTCAATATGGCAAAATGTTAATTTTAGGAATTGTGTGTTACTGGACGCCAGTAAAATGTTATTGTAAATTTGCAATCCTTTATGGAAAGCTAATTAAAAAATAGCTGAATCAATTCAAATACGGTATTTTTGTCTTATTGTTTCATCTTTTAAACAAGCTGTTACAGGCCCCTGCATTTGTTTGTAATTTGTAGTTAAATGTTTTTGAGAATTTAGTTGAAACAATTTGTTAAAATAGTGCAGAATTTAAAAAAATTTCTCAATATAATTACTAACTTAAGTTGGTGTCACAATTCTTCAGACGATGTAAATAAACATCCAGAGTGCAGGGCCAATTGTTTACAAATGTGATCGTACCCTGCAACTGGTGGTCATGTGACTGATTTTGTCCGAGGAATTTTGGCAGAGACTTATCCCATGGCTAGATGTTACAAGTACCTTCTGGATTGCACCGCTTAAATGAGTAAAGCTGAATTCATACTTAATTAACCCTTGGTATACAGAACGATTTTTACAAACTTATTATATGAGGGGGGGGGGGGGGGGTTATGTTGCAAACCCACAATTTTTTTATAGCGAATCCCCCAGACCCCCATTTGTGGTACCAATAGATAGATATTAGTCCCCTCTTTCCATTGATACCAAATTCAAGGTCATCTGTTAAATTACCAAAATGTGAAGTAAAAATTAACATTTTCTTTAAAAAAAATGGTAGGAATATCCAATTTTCATGCGTTTTTTGCTATATATTGTAGAAAATTATTAGTTTTACCTAAATACCAAGTTTAAAATTAGTATCTGCTATATAAATGACTAAAAAGTGCATTTTTAAAATCATGGGAGTTACACCAACCCCCTGACCTCCGAACTTTGAACGGACACTGTACCCGATTTT